>JAPDSC010154288.1:21115-63320 GCA_026290005.1 Latrodectus geometricus
CATAATATAAAGCAGTAAATACAATATCTACCAATAAACATAATATAATTTCACAAACAATTTATTACAATAAACTTCAAATTACATCTTATTATATATATATATATATATTATTTAAAAAAATTAAATGATGAGACTAAATAGTGGCGGGAATCTGATGTCATACATAATTCCCTTCTCCCACCGGTAACGCATAGATAACATTTTTATAAGGAGTAAAAAATATTTTTGTTTTTTAAACTTTTTAGCGTTGATCTTGGGTTTTGCTTTTCTAAATTTTAATTTTGGCGCAGTTTTTCCTTTTTGGACCTTGCGCCATAAACCCAACCAACCAACTATAAGGAGTAAAAGAACCCTACGCTTCTTTCTCGAAGCAAAAGGAATTCCATAGTGGAATATTATTTTGCTTAAATTAATTAAATCACGATACAAGCAAATTTACAGAGTAATTATTAACCGTATTATAATTCTGTTACAAACGCTGTTATCAAAATTCAATAAGGACACATAACACTTTAGTTAGCCAGAGACCGACATCCTGATACAAGTGTCAATCCATTCAATAATGCTATTCTCAATTCAAATTTTGCTGAAATTTCGACTGATATAAATATAGTGAAAAATTTATGTAGATAATTTGTTTCCTGTAGGAGAACCTAATTTTTATTTTAGCCTTTAGGCAATAAACTGTCTCTCTGAAAATTCGGATTTCGAATTCTCATATTTATTTCATATTATTGCTTAAATTTGTAGTTTTCATGAAAGTTCATTTTTTAAAAAATGTTTTGGTGAAGGATTCTGAAAAATAAACATACTCAGGACAAGGAGAAAAAGAGGGAAGCAAAATTATTAAACCCTGAATAAAATCTATTAACAACAGGCATCGTAGATGAGGTTAATTAACTTTATGAACATCGAGTGCTAATAATAGGGATTTCATAAACAAATTAAATAAAAATGAATCGGACAATCGGTCCTCGTTGAATCCGATTTCTGCAAATACATATTATCGACTTTATGTAATTTTTTTAAAAAAAATTATTTAACTTTTCAAGCAAACTTTTGAAGCGAACAATCTTTAATTGTTGTTTTAAAGCAACTTTTGAATTTAAAAAATCTGAATTTTGACAAAATTGAACACAATTTTAATTTTTATCTAACAATGAAACTACTTTTGGAATGGAAATTGAGTTATAGAGTGGCTATTCTACTTCGGGACAAATTCATTGGTAATTGGAGGAAGAAATGTTTTGCGACGTATTTTAAGCTTTTAAATTTGACAAAATGTTTCTAAAATAAACTTTGAAGGTACACAAAAAAGAACTTTCTGATTATGACTAAAAATACGCCTAAATTAATTTGTTTAAAATGTTTATAACTAAATAACGATATTTTTTGTAGCTTTTAAAATTAGCATTTTCATGCACTTTCCAGAATCATATTTACAATTCACTATCTTGAATTTATTTTTCCATTCTACTAGTCAACAAAACAGTCAAAAATTACTGTAAGATTCAAAAACCAAACGCTTAAAAATAAATCACGGTTTTGTTGAAATTTACTAATAAGTTCCAATTAAAAACAACTTATTAATTATTTTAAAGCATTCTTATTTTTAATCATTTCTAATTCTTGCAATTTTTATTTTATTAGTATTTAAATATTATTATAACATATTTTATATTACAGTATTTCTCACTTCATTAAAAAAAGTCAAGTTATTTGAATAAGAGGAATTTATATCATGAATATTATTGCAGCGAGCTTTTAAAAATACCATGCATTAGATTATTTCTCATTGTATAATGAAGATTTAACGATATGATTTATAATAGCTGCTTTCCAAAATAAGATTGATTACATGAATTTCAAAGAGAGAGAATATATTTCTTCGTCATTAACTTTTAATTGATTGAAACATTTGTATCAAAATTATTTTTAATTTTTGAAATAAATCCAAATAAGTAATTGTTTTAGTGAGTTAAAATATGATTTACTATTTTATTTTCTAAATAGATTTTTAGATAACTAAGAGAAAATGATTAATTTATAGCAAAGGGTAGTACCAAATTTTATGTAAAAGAAAAAGAGAATAACGAGTTACATGAGTTCATCATTCGATTGGTTGATAAGAGTACATTTCGAAAGTATTTTTTACTAAAGTAAACAATTTTCTATGGAAAAATTATTAATTATGATATTAATTATCGTTTTGTTTAAATTTGTATACATATTTTATTCATGGGGGGCTAGTCTTGTATAATCAAGTGCTTTTGGTTAAAAAAAACAATTAATTTTAACTTTGCGACTTACCTCGTACATTTCGGAAAGAAACTGTTGTAATTTCTTGGCATCGTTAAGAATATTCTTCCGTTGCAAGCAGTTTTCTTGAAGCCTGTCTCGTCTTCTGCAAACTTCTTCACAATATGACTGAATGAGTTCAAAGTCATCGTGATCTTTTAAGTCTCTAGTCATCATTTCGATTTCTCGTATCTTTTCAAAATTGGCTAAGCATGTCTCCTCAAAGTTTTCGTGTTTTCTAATAAGTGCTTCTACGCTGGACATAGAATCCTATTTTTAAGAATGAATATTTTTGTGTTATCTGTTTAAATAATTTACACTAATGCAATCTACAAGGTTTTTACTATGTGAAATGTTATTTCTGAAAAAAAGTGATAAGTGATATTATATCTAGAGAGAAAATAGGAAAGAAATTCAAAAGGGAGGATTTTCTATAGCAAACTTATAGTAGAACTTTGAATTAGCTCAAAATATTCCTCTCTTCTGATTATTTATTAAACTAGTATAATGAATTTTGAAAAAAAAAATTATTGTAAAATGGAGGAATCGTGCGCATTAAAGGAAATTTATTAGACTCTTTATAGGTTATGAAAAGCAAATTATTCGAATTTTCAAATGTGAACTTCTAATAATCACATGTTTAACACTTAACAAGCATGGTTGACTATAAAAAAATCACATCTATAAATATGGTTTTTACCTTGAAATCGCTCTTCATATTACATTTATTGCCACAGCAAGATGCGTATAAGGTAAATAAATATGAATCATGGTATTTGAATAATTGAAATCCTGCATACGGAATATAAGATCACCATAGGATATAGAACAACAAACAACTCATATGTAAAATGCTGGTGGACAGTACAGCAACTTTTAATAGCTCAAAATTGGAATACATCTATAGGTATATAATTTTTTTTCAAAGTTTGAAGAAATTAACTATGTCATTTTACGACACGTAATTATTCGTCACTAAACCACAGAAACCACTAACAACATTCGGCTAATCAATATAACAAATAGTGGATTAGATGTATGTTATCTTTTCATATAAATCCTGTTTAAATCTGAGCTACTACTATGAACTTATCTTATCAGAAGATATAGAAGTGAAAATCTTTTCTTGAGATATTTTATTAATCATCAATTTTTTTAAGCAATTGTAAAACTCAAAGCAAAGGCTGATACTGCACATTATTGAGACAATCTCCAATTTTGGAATGTATAAGTCTTCCTCTGTTTATGAGAGGATTTGCTTTTTCGAAATGCATCTATTTTCAGGATTTACATAAACCTACATATATTTAGTTATTATTGTGCATCGAGTTATGACTATATTGGGATTATACCGATTCACAGGAGTAAGTTAATGCTTAATTTTGAATGATGTTGTATTGTGCCTGGAATGGCGTTTCTCATTCATGGTAATGATTATTTCATGAGTGATTTTATTATTTGTATAATTTCATTGCTACAGAGTGCTTATAGTCTCTGAATGCATTTCATACTGGCTTTACAGGATACTGAGTTTGGAAAACTTTTTTATTTATTTATTTTTTGTATTCGTAAGCCATGAAGACTAATAATTAGAATGCATTTCACTTATTTCTAGTAATTTCTGCATATTTGTGAGTTTTACAAACATTATAATTTTCTACTAGAGATATTCAGTGTTTTTGAATTTAAAATACTTTGGTTAATTTTCCTGGCTCAATAGAATATGCATTGTGAGCATCATTCATCAAAAATTAATTACATATAACTAAGAAAATACATATTGATTTAAAAATAGTGTTTGATTAGTATTTGTCCCTTTTGCATATAAATATCTCTTAAAGTTTAGATACTGAATATATATAATAAAGATATTCAAGGTTTGAATGTTTAATAATTAAAGAGAATATTTAAATATTTGTATGCCACAGGTGAACAGCCTACTCGAATAACTATAAGACTTTGTGTCTTATAGCTACTCGAGTTCAAAATATAATAAGAAAGAGAATTTATAAACTATAATATATAATAGAAAAAATATTATTAGATATTTTTTCTTACCCCGATGTCTTGATTTGCTAGGAATGCTTCTTTTGCTGAAAGCCAATTTTCAATTTGTTTTGTTTTTTCCAAGAAAAGCTGTACATCAATTGGACGAGTGAAAAAAGTATATGAATCAAATATATAAAAATATAAATGAAAAAATCAAGAAAATTACTTAAATAATATAGTTTTTTGTCCCTATGATATTATATTTATTAAATAACGTAAAATGCATTCACATTTCTAAAAAGCTTGGTAATTACCTGGAGATCTCTGCATTGCAAAAGTGCTTTATGTCTGTTATGCCAAGAAGAATCCAAGCTGTTGCTGATTTCTTGCAAAGATTGAATACTATTTTCGATATCTCTGTGGAAAAGCTCTGGTAAGCGAAGTAATTTTTCACCTTTTTCCTGGAGCAATTTGATTTCTTCTTGGCGCATAGATATTTGTGGCTGAAAAAAGCAAATCTTATTGTAGCATATAATTATTTTAACTAATTTGTACAGAGAATGCAATAGTTTATAAAATTTATAAATTGAAACCAAAATATTTGCAAGCCTGAAATAGAGACAATTGAATAGAAGCGCAATACTGAGTTATATACAGAATTACTTTCACAGAATTTGCTAAAGACTAATTATTTCAGTTATATTTTGTAGCTATATGCTTTTCTTCACGAGTACATAAAAGACTGCCAAAAATATTTTAAAACTAATTTATATGAAAAACATTTATAACAACTCTTAATTTACAATAATTCTCCTGTATTGTTAACGACAAAATAATCGATGAAAACTGTTTATTTCAACCCTAAATAAAATAATGAAAATCTAAATACTAATATTTTTTTATTCTGAATATTCTTCATTGTTAATTAATTAATTAATTTTTTAATTGTGAAAGCAAAGACATTTCCAAAATACTATTTTATGATATTAAACAGTAAATGTGTATTTATGAAGCATATCAGAATGAACTTTGAATGAAAGAAAGATGTTTTAATAAAATTTATATTTAGCATTCAAATAGTTCATTATTATCAAGTTAAAAATTAAAGCCTATTCAAATAGTAAAAATGTTAAATAAAAATGTTAGATGATAATTAGAAATACAAAAGAAAACTTTTTTACTTACATAATCAAAATTTGAAAGTATGAAACAGTTAATTTCTCAAAATTTTGTATAGCTATAAAATATGCCTTATGTTAATTTAAAGTTTTGAACATTAGTCTTATACATCCCAATTTCCCAAAGCTAATATTAATTTCCTTTATCTTTTATCTCTTTTTTTATTGTTTTCAGCAATGAGTGGCAATTCGCGTGCATATTTCATTCGCCTGAATCAGTTTTGTTTGTTTTCAAATATGTAATTTAACTTTATGATTTCTTATCATGCCATTTCGTCATATTTTTTTATCACCATGAGATACGAATGTGTTTAAGTTTTTAATTTTTTAGACTATCAATGTATTATTAAATTCATATTCATTGTCATTTCCTCATACATTATTTGCACCAATTTCCTTATTTAATAATATTAAATTACTGACAATATCAGAATTTTGTCATATTAGTTTTATTCTCATTAATTTTATAATAAATTTATATTAAAATATCATTATATTCTTTATTTTTATCATATAATTTAATATTATTATATTCATTTAATTATAAATTAATCATTTTAATTATATTCATTAATTAAATATTATAATTCCATTAAAATTTTTGTAATGTAGTATTATAATTTAATTTCTTTCTGTGTAATAATTGTCAGTGTTGTAGATTTTTAAATTAAATTATTATATAAATCTAGCGATCATTATATATACTGTGATAAGCTATCTGCAATTTGTTTTTATAAAAGCAAAATAATTTATCAATTTTTAAATTCGAAAAGCAAGCTCCAAATGTCAGAGAGTGTCTATAAATTCAAATCATGTTATTTACATTTAAAAATTTAAAAACATTATCTTAAAAAATATATGTAATATACTTAATTGTAATATCAAGCATAAGTTACTTATCAGATATAAGCTTTATTAAAAACAAAATTCTATTTTTTCATTACATAATAACAAATCACATTAAGAAAAACATCACACAAATTTTGCACTTACATCTAGTAATATATAAAATCATAGAACAAATAACTTCATTGAAAAAGTTAAATTTAACTCTCATTCCCTTTGCTTAGAGCGTAATGTTTCAAAAGCAATTCTTTCCCAGTCTTATGAAATTATAGATAATATGTATTTTAATTATTTTAATTGCATTTTCTTATTATCTGTTGAATCTCCTTGATTGTATTTCATTGATCTTAAATTATTGCATCTTAATTTAGTTGTAATAATTTAGTATCGATCAAATTATTGCTAAATAAATACTATTTACTTTAGAATTAGTACATTTCTAAGATAAACAATCTTTCATATTATTTTTCAAGAATTTGTTTCAAGCAATATTTCTACTCTAATATAAGATAATGATAAGTATTGCTTAGCTATTAAAATTCATATTTTTATACAGCATTTTAAATTGTGTAAATGGCTGTTGAAACTTACTGAAGCGTAAAATAATTATATCAAAATTTTTTCTTCTTTTTGACAATCAACTATAAAGTACACATTCAATTTAGTTTATTATAGTGGGAAATGCTTTGGAAAGTCGTTTGGTTCAACTGTATGTTAGTCTTTAACTATATATAATGCAATATATATATATATATATATATATATTTTTTTTAAGAAAAACATTATTTTTTTAAAAACTGAGAGCTTTCACTTGTAAAAAAACATTTGTAAATTTCAGTTTTATATAGATTTTGTTTTACCCAATAAACAAAAAACATAGGTATTTAGAATATAATAAAAAAATGTGTTTCCTTTATATGATACATAGCAATTAAAAATAAAGAAATGTAAAAAATTGATAACATTTTTGAACAATTGCATAAATATTATATAAATAATTATAATATTTTATTCAATAGCGTTCTGAATGATAATAATTATTTTTAACTTATAAATTTTCATAAATAGTTTTAAAGTTCGAATAAATTTTTAATAATTCATATTTCATACTATTTAATCATTCATGCAATAAATATTTCTATCTTAGGCTGAAAATAATTATTAATCATCAATTTAGAAAGAGAAATTCAGCCCTTGTTAAAGATTTATATTTGTTTATTACAAATTAATATTTAATTACTCATTGACAAATTAATGCTTTTAAGTTTGCATATAAATTAAGTACAGCTAATAAATATTTTAATCTATTTCCTTCTTATAAGTTAATCATTTAGAAAACCTTATAATTCCTCATTTTATTACATTTTTGATGCTATTATATTCTACTTACTTGAATATCAGAGTGTGCTCTTAATAGTCTTTGAGCATCATTACTGTTTGAAGAAAGTTCACCAAACTCCATTTCCTCAATTATTTCATTAATAAGTCGTATCTGAAACATAAATTTGATTATAATACTTTAATTGATTTGCGCTTTAGTTAGTGATTTTTAGTGATAATGTGTGATAGATGCTTTAAAAAATTATAATGAAATTAAAATTTCATAAAACCAGAATCAGTAGTTTAATCTTGAAAATCATCAAATTCAACAGTTTGCTTTAAGTACTTACAAAATTATCACTCCCTTTTTAGAACAGCTAATTAATAAAAAGCTAAAAGTCTGTGAGAAACGCAAGAGTGCCTAAAAATTTTAAAACCCCTTATCATGAAGATTTTTTTCACTTCTAGCTCTGATCATAATTCTAGATGGACTGCAAGCTCTGATTTTCTTAACCCTGCCTCAGAAAATTACTGATACTGTTATATAAGGCTATCGGCTTCTGCTGACATAATGACATCTGTAAGTGGAGTTAAGTTGGATGCGAACGTTTCCAAGCTCTGAAGAAGTCCTTTCAATTTGGCCCCACAAACTCTTAAAAAGTTTTGTGCAAATGACTGGACAGACACTGAAATAAGCTAGTTAAGTTTTTTAGAGTTGAATCTCTGATTATCTATGGAATTCAGTATTCCTACGTTTATTGATCACAGAAAAAGTCACCCCCAACCAGAATGAGCAATATATTTCTAAGATTTGTTGTCAAAACTTTAAAGGATAAAGCATAGATATTGGTAATTTAAATGAGATAATCATCTTAATAAAAAAAGAAAAGAATTTGAAGAAGTGTTTTGTTAGACGTATACTATTTTTTACGTCTAACAATAAATCCAGCAGAAGTTTCATTTAACTTCAAAAATTTTCAGCTTGTGATGAGCTCTACATTCTAGACCATAGTCAAAGATTCATTCAAAGGATCTGTTTGTTAAACTCTAAGGATGAATATGCATCGATATTTTTTGCACGAATAAATTTATCTTATTTGCTCCACGTTGGGTTCATCTCTATGAATTTCTTCCTTTCTGCCAATGAAAATGTAATTAAAAATATTCTTCTTATCCAGTTTTTTGTCAAATCTTGTAAGACATTCCAATATCTGGATAAGCATGTCGCATAATTGGTAAGCAATTTTTCCAACAAATTTAGAAAAACATTTCAATAAAATAATTTTGTTTTTTACTATGAATAAATTTAATTTATTTTTCAGATTAATAGACGACAGGGATAAATAATATCTGGACCATTCCAAGTAGATTATTAGGTGGCATTTGTCAACAAACACAATTGGTATACTAAGCTGTGAATTGAAATGAAGAGTACCTTGATTTAATGAGTACCTTGGCCATTTATTTACAATTTCATAGTGTTGATTTTTATTTGTGATATGGATAGTTTTAGTGGTTAAAAATCCATTTTAAATTGTATATTTGAGTCGAATTAGTCATCGTGTACATAAAGTTAGTGCAGTGGGACAAGCAAACTAAAACATATATGTTTCATACTTTTTACAAATTTGAATAAATTTTGTATAGTTTTGTACATTCATGAGATGGTATGAGTTTTAAATAAGCATTTTAGGTGATTCAGTGAGAACGAAAATTCTCTGACAAAATAATTTTATTTTCCCCCAAATGATGATGCTGTTAAGTTCCTAAGCTGTTATCGGTAGATATTTAAGTCCTTAAATATTTAAATTCGAAAATTAAACAAAATTCAGAAAACTAATCCAAATTATAAAGTGGCACTACATAAATTTCTGATCAATGGAAGTGCTACTTTCGGAGGAAAAAAAGTACTCATTTGATAATACAGTTTCTTACATAATTTAAAAAAAATCAATTTGTCCATCTGAACTCTTTTTGATAAACTGCAACATGTTATTGTCCCATTGAATTCTTACTTCTATGAGGTTGTTTCAAAATCATCCTTAATGAAGTAGGAGATAATTACTAAATTTATATTTTAAGTGCAAATATAAAAACTTATTTTAGATCAAATTCAAAACAAAATCGTTAGGTCACAAAGTCTCACGCGTACTTTAGAAAGCATTTTTAATTAGCATGAAAACGCATGATAACAATTACATTCGTTTTCATTCCACACACGCATATATATATATATATATATATATATAGAGAGAGAGAGAGAGAGATAGATAGATATAGATATAGATATAGATATAGTTGAATGCCACACCAGATGTGTTCTGAGCCTATTTTATCATTAAAAATTACAAAAAGTTTACTTACAAAATCGTTGGTATCTTTCATATATTTTAAGCATGTGTATGCTGAATCAATATATTGTTTCCTGGAAGTAAAGAAATAAAAGAAAAGTCATCAATTTTTTCGAATTTCATTAAGTATCACATTAAGAATATTAATATTTAAGACAGCAATGTTATTAATAAAATAGTGCTATTATTAATATTATATTATCATTATAAGAAAGTATTATTTAATTTTAATTTACGTAGTTAATTGCGGATAAAGATATAAGAATAAAAAATTATTAATAACCTTCTTACAAAACAATGAAAAGATTAAAAATTATTGAAGCAAATAATTTTAAACTATATATAAACTGTGATACGATTTTAGCTTTCTGATCAAAATAACATGAGTTTAATTCTAACTTAACAAGTTTAGAAAGACAGATTTCAAAAGTACCAATTTCTTAATAAAATTACGGTTTCCTGTTTTTAAACATAATCAAAAGTATACATACTTTTCTTTAAGCTCCTGCTGCAAGGTATGCCACTCTCTATGAACGTGATTCATTTTATCATTTATTTTTCCTGCTGATAATTCATGTCTTTCACACAAAATTCTCGCTTCTTGTTCTTGTTCCTTAAATTTATAAGTTATAGAATTATTCAAATGCTGGAAATTATCAGAATTACTACAAATGTATGCGTTAGGACTGAAAGCTTTAGTCAATATTTAACTTAAAATAAGTATTTAATTCAATTTAACTTATTGCATACTTATTACGGTATTAAGGTAAAATAATTTTCATATAATATCAATAATCTAAGCATCTCAAAAATAATTTAGCTCTTAATTAACAAGAACGTTCTTGATGCTGATAATTTCTTAAAACGGCTAACAACATTAAAATAATTATATAATATAATATTGTATCATAGCTACAACGGTATATCTCTTTCAGTATTTAAAATGAAAATTTAATCTTTAAAATGATATAGAAAATGAAATGAAAATTATAAAATAGTAATTTTTATGATACTTTATTTTCTAAGAAGCTAAAGTATCTCAGCAAATAATTTAGCAAATACTTAATTAATTATTCGTAATTATTAAGGCATTCATTTATAATGTAATAATAATTCATGATGCCACATTATTTCTCTTTTACAGCATTAAATGCTGCAAGAAGCATTTTCGACTTAAAAAATATGCATACTGATATGAAAATTATCAGGCATATGCTATTCCAGGAAGATAAGAGTCTGAAAAAACATAACTTTTGGTCAACAACTAGCTTTTATCGTTTTTTACAATAATTATTTTAATATTTACAATAGTATATCATTCCTATATTATTCCTTTTACGTCAATTAAAGGAACAATTTCACTTTCAAGTTCATAATTAAAGTATAAAATAAAAATTTTGAGAAATTAATATTAATAAATTCATAAAAGAAAAACCCTTTCTTACTTTAATTTTACTTTCAAGGGCAGTTAAATCTAATTCTGTCAAATCTATTTTTCTCTGCATAACATGCACACTGTTAAGCTCAGAAACATCTTCTCTTGCTGAAAGGATTAAAGTCTGAAAAAAATGTTGCTGAGTATTAAAACTTAGTAAAAAAAATTTGAATACAATGCAAAGTTTAAAAAAATCAGTTTCTCAGTTTATGTATTCAAATATTTATAAAAAGATATTAAGAATAATATGTTTGAATAAAATGTATTTGAAATCGCTTAACAGATTAAAAGCTGTTCTATTATTTTTAAAAAATTATTGTGGAGGGTAAAAAAGTGAGCATTGTGATCGTAGGTCCAAAGGCAGAAAATATATATAAAAAAATGGATAATTGTTGAAAAATTCACCAAAAGCCCAATATAGATAACTGCCCAATATAAGTAGATGTTGGTGAGGAAACGTAATTATGCATTATGGGTAATTTTTAATAATGATATTTATAGTTCTAATTTGTAACATTTGCATTTTTAAATTTCCGTTTAGTGTATGAAAATTTATTTTGTGATATTAGCTATCAACACATTGTGTTTATCACGCATTTTACTCAGGATAAAACAGAAAAATAAAAATAAAGGTACGAATAAAATTCGTGTAATATTTGACATAGATAGACTTATATTTTTAAGTGCTTTTTAATTACTTCTATTGTCATAAAAAACTACCGAATTCTATATTTTGTTATAAATCACCAGTTCTATTCTTTTACTCTTTATAATTACACTATAGAATGTATTAAATGGATTTTTTTATTTTATCACCAAAAAATTATTAAATTTTACTTAAGTTTTGCAGTTTGGTAGAATGATATGTCTCAACTTAATCATTTGCTGAAATCTAAAAAATTTTTTTTCATTAATATCTTGTATAATTTTATTTAAAAAACATTAATTTTTAAATAGATGTTATTAAGCAGAATTCTTATGGAGATCATGTTTGTTATTAAGTCTTGAAAACTTAAAACTCATTATTTATAATTATGATGCACATTTCTCAAAATTGTATTATTAAATAGAGTCCTAAACAAGAAATTCTATTAGGTAATTATTAAATTTAGTTTTTACAATAACGTTATAACATTTCAGGTAGTTCATTTTTGAGCATATCTTCTCCTTATTTATAATATTTTTATTTAATTCATAATATATTTGTTGTGTTCACATATACCGTTTTCACGCTTATAAAATGTTACCATTTTTCTTTATTCATTAGAAAATTGCTATCATTCATAAATAGCAAATTTACACCCAGTAGGATTGATAACCAAATTCATTTATGTACGCCATTATAAGCTTAGTGGAAAAAATCCCCAATTTTTACCATTGTGACCGTAATGCTCACTTTCACCTATACAAACATAATTTTAAATTGCTATATAAGAATCAATACAAATCACAGAAAAATAAGTTTATCATAAATTTGTAAAATACTTCGAAACATGAAAAATTTACTTTTAATTTGGAAAAGATTACTGCTTCATAAATTTCCGAGAAAGATTAAGTAATAAAATTTGGGGATTCTTTTGATGCAAAAACTCCACTTTATTTTTTTCCAGGTCTGTCATTTGCTTGTATAGAAAATAATGTAAAAGGGAATAATTTTCAAGTAATATATTGATTACATAAAATTCACACTTCACTTAATAAATTTTGAATAACATTTTTAATATCACGACACAAATTATTAATAACATTTGTATTAAAGTCTTTTAGTATATTATATTTAAAACATTGATTATATTTGTACCCATGCATTCTAATTTAGTGTATACTATGTTTATGTATAAAAATAAATTAAGGAATAATTTTTGAAAAATAGAGTAAAAATTAATAATATGGTATTTCACTGAATAACGTGCTTATTTATGGATGATAGTGAACTATTTCTTCATTTGATAATTTCAATATTTTTCATGAGTCTACGATTGATTTTATATTTTACAATTCTAAATGATTGGATATCCTCTTCTGTTGAATACGAATAGTTTCATGGGTTAAAAAAAAACAATCTTCTAGTTGTGAGCTCTCTCTCTCTCTCTCTCTCTCTCTCTATATATATATATATATATATATATATATATATATATAGGTAATGGTGAAAATTAAGAAGTTAATTTTTTTAAGAGATTTATTTATTTATAACAATGCCTAATAGATTGAATGTGACATCATTAGACCTCCAATCTTCCAATAATTTTCAACTTTATAGTTTAAAAATACAAGTACAGAGTACGAATCAAGATGAGTATTATCAAAAATTTGATCTATCCACATTGAAGACACAAGGGAGAATCACAAAGACATATTAATACAAATACGTGGGCAAACAATCATGGCCTGTAATTAGACTGTTGCACAAGTGGAAATGGTACACAGTTGTACTTCTAGGAACGTCTGGGATTAACTGCGTATTGTCAAACAGCGAGGCCCGAGGCTTATAGGCAGAGTTACACAGTGCTCTCGACTTTATCCTAGAAGTGCACACATACTTTTTTTTTTTATAGGAAGTTTAACTAAATAAAAAGCGAGCATTTTCAAAAGTCTCTGGAAGACTCTTTACATTTTTTGGCCAAAATGTTGGCAGTTTCGTCTCCAGGAATCGTGCATTTTTTTATTGGAATCATTTAAATAGAAAACAAATGAAAACAATTATATTCATGTATGCATTTATATAAAAGTATTTAATAGTTTTGTGAATCTACGGTGTTTTAAAAATCTAAGCCTGGACTTACTTTTTCTCGAATCCTCTCAATCGTATCATCAATATCTTTAATAAAAGAATGTATTTGAGCTGCATCAATCAACTTTCTTCTATACAACATAATTTCTTCTTGTAATTTGTTCCATCTATATAGTTTAGAATAAAAAGAAAAATACATCATGAACAAAAAATGAACAAATACATTTTGAATATTTTAACTTGTGATTATTCTGTTTTTATAGAAAAAAATAAATAAACGCTATTTAATTTTGAACTTGAAAATTTTCTCATCAGCATTTATATAATTTTATATTAATATATAAGAATTATTTTCTTTTCAGACTTCTAAATTCAATAAAAACTTTGATTTTATGTTACACGCCAATGATCATTTATAATTTATTCTTTATTTTACATTAATAGTTTTACATTTAAGATAAAATTTTGATATTGAAATGAAAATAAATATAAATCCACATGGTTAATGAAAGTTTGCTATATAGTAACCGAAAAGTTTTTCTTAAAGTACCTTTCCACAGTTCTCTCGTATCGAACAAAAACTCCTTTGTGGTCCTCATTTCTTGATAATTTTGTTGCCAGTTCTTTCATGGTTTGAAGAGAATCCCTGTCTAATTTTGTATCCTAAATTTTAAAAAAAGTTGAAATAAAATAATAGAAATAAATAATAATCACAGAATTATCTCTTTAAACCTCATACTTTTAATTATAATTCATCTTCATATGTACATATTTCTTATTAAAATTAATGCATTGCTTTTAGTGCACCTGTCTATAATAATCGTCTTCATATTTTTAACACAGAAATTATGTAGCAATTTCAGATATTTACAGTATATTTATCACAATTTCATGATGGTTAGGAATTTCAAAAATTGTCATAAATAGTAAAGTAATGCGTATTGGATTTTATACCAAATACAGGTGCCAATTTATACCAAATACATGCCAAAGATATCAGTACTTTACACCAAATATATCAATGTATTATAGTAAATATTTCGGCATGTTCTACTAAAATTTTCCGTATTTTATATTCCTCGTGTTATGTTGCAACTACTCGAAGCTCTTATAAAAATCATAGTTAAGTAAGAATAATTTAAGTAGTATGATTATTGGAGACAATTTAAATTCATTTTCTATTAAATAATCTAACAGTACTTAAAATGGTTTAATATTCATTATTTCACATTTCTTTTAAACATTTATACTGTTCCTAACATTTATCTCATATCTATTTAAAAACATTTATTTTATAATGGAAATACCCTTCTCTAAGGGAAATGGTTCAGAAAAGGAGGGTTGTTTTCGACTTTACCCTACACAATGTATTTTCAGAGCTATCTAATTCAAATCTTTTTAGTCGTTCTGTTGCCACAAACTTTCCAGCTTTTAAGAGTCAATCTATCGCAATATACCGTTACAAGTATTGCTATGATATGTTTGGTGTCAGCACAAAAGGTTGATCAATTCCTACCAAATGTGTACTCTTCAAAAGTTTTAGGGAATAATATTTAATAAGCATTTCTTTTGAGTATAAATGTTTGGGTAGAAGAAATCCTGGTGATACATATAGTGTTAAAAGTTGATACTTAAAATGTCAATGTACTTCAAGTTTTTGTACTTCAAAGTCAATGTACTTCAAAGTACAAAGTTTTTGTTGTTAAGATATCCATTTCCTTTTATATTGTAATAAAAAATCAAGACAATTGCTTATTGAATTTGAATTGTGTGCAATTTATTTCGGAAATGTTGATAATTTTTAATACAAAAAGTATTATCAAAGCATACTTTAGAAATATTAATTATATTAAAATATTTTAAGTAATTTTTTGTTAATTTAATTATGAAATAAAAGATAATTTTTTGTTCATAATGCTAAATTTATGTAAAGGAAACAATGATAATGTTAGTTATTGTCATTATTTCCTTTAATCAAATAAAATATTATTAGCTGTAGAAAACTAAGCCTTTTTAACAACTAAAAATATAAATATACCCAACGATTTCTGGTAAACTCCTCACATACCTCAAGGTTCTTCAAACATCAACACAGTATATATATTTACAAATATTTTTTTAAAAAAAATGTAAAGTAGCAGTTTTGCGTTCCTAAATATATAGAATGATTAATCATTTTAAATTGTAAATATTTATGTAAATGAAAAATACGTAATTCTCTATACATGTTTAACACTTTAATATAGATAGCATGCCACCCATTTAATTAATGACTGGAGATGAATTTGAATAATTTTTTAGCTAAATAAAAGCTTATTTTAGTAGGAGATTCTTTAACTTTCACAATATTAACAATATTTCAGAAGTTTATAGATTTCATTACTTATATCGTCGCTTGCATGATATAAATATCTTGAATGTCTGAATTTAAAGTAAAGAGAATTTTATAAGAATTTTCATAAAAATAAATTTTAAAAATTAGTTTCGTATAGTGCTGAAAAAGGAATGATATTTCGAAGATTGACTTATCAATAGCTGTACAACGATCAGTGTTTAAAATATTAAAAATGAAATACTGCGAAGAATATTTAAAACTTGCTCTAACTTAAATATAATAAATTAATTCTTTCACATACACACACACTATGATGGTTAGTTTGTTTGCCGCTTACCAGTCATTCTTTGCTCACGAAGAGTATTTAAAATAGGACCTTCAATCTGAATCTATTCAGACCACTACAAACTTCCAGGCACAAAGTAGGGATCGATGAACTATTAAACCAATAATGAAATGCCATAAATTAAGCTAACAGCTCAGTGGTTTTAAAATGAATTTCTAACGAATATTAGAAATTATTTGAAGAGAATATTAATTCGAAGAGCTTATTAATGTGGATGATTAATTTAAATCTTAATCTTTAAAATTAAAAGTTAAGACACATTTTCCAGTTAAGAAATATATGTTTACGACTGCTTATAAATAAAAATACTTAAATGAGAATAAATTATTTATTAATATTCTTACCGAATTAACATCATCTAATTTTGATTGGAGAGCCATACAGTGTTCATAATCTTTACCAATGTCATTTGCTTGAATCATCAGTTCCTAACATCAAATCAACATAATAATTAATTAACTTATTAATTAAAAAACATCACATAATGATATGTGACAGTTTATGATTACATTATTGTTTTTTTATATTTAACTAAAAGCATTATTTAGTAAATTTTAGTGATCAGATTTCGTAAAATCTCCTTAATGTTAACTGAAATTTGATGAAAGATAAATTTTAGTTAATGAACATTTAATTCAAAGTAAACAAAAAAAATGTGAAACATTTCATTGCCTACTTTTAATTTTTATAGAATTAGAGTATCTAAATGTGTGTGTAAGTTAATCACATATGGCTGAAGATCAGCTTTGAAATAATTAAACGAATACAGTTAAATGATACAAGAAACATAAAGTAACAGTTTCAATTCTGAGCAAAGCTTTACATGTAATATTATATTTCTGATAATGGTATTAAATTTTTTAATTTTCATGATAAATCAATTTAATTAAATCCTATTGTTAACCTTTTCTTTTATCCATGCTTCCGCTTTCTCAAAAGATTCATGTATGGAAAGCATGTCTCGTGCTTCCAGTAAATCTCGACTTAGTTGAGCTGAATTTTCTTTTACTTCTCCCCAATCTTCTAGAATCAAGTGAAGTCGTGTTTTCGCTTCCTCATCGGCATTAAATTCTTTACTTTGCTGAAAAAAGAAAAAATTTCTTTGTTACAATTACTAATGCTAATTAAAAACAAGTTGCCAGTAAACTTTACTAAAAAAATACGGAATATAAAATTTTTGTTATTGATTCTTGTTATCATCTTATCCTCTATATTACATGTGTGTGCATTTATTGTTAAGACTTCCTTGTGTGCGTACGCATATATTGTTAGGACTTCTTTTGTATTGAAAAAGGGAAATATTAAATTTATTTTGATATGATCATTACTACAAATCAAATGAAGTTGCATTTAGACTATTATTTAAACAAAAAGGGAATTCAATACTAAATTTTTGTGATCATCTTATCCTGTTGAAGAAAATTCGAGAAACCAAAAACAAAAATAAATTGTTTCCTGCAAAGATATTGATATTCTTAATGAATACACAGCTGAAAAGTTAAAAAATATTTAATAATATAAAAGAAATAACAACAAATTCTTGTGACCAATTAAATCAACCCAATCTGAGAAACATGGTTCTCTTACAATTACGAGACAAAATACGAGACAATTCTGAGACATTTAATATGAATGACTAAAACTATATAAAAATTATAAATTGCAACGAAAGCTAGCACTCTCTAGCATTCACTCAGATTCAAGAGGAGTAACGCAGATTGATATTTTCTACCTCTCCCTACCACGAACTCTCCAAAGAGTTAATCAATAGCATCTATAGAATTGTTACAATAAAAACAAATACAAGAAAAAAATTGACAAGAATAAACTAACATTAAATGGTTAGTATTCAAAAGTTATAAACGTACAACTCGTATTTGTTTAACTACACCTGTATATTACATGTATGAATATCTTGTTAAAATTTCTTTTATATTGAATATTTTTTTTGGGTGTTCTTCCTTCTTTTTGAAACAATGTACTTCTATTATGAAGCAGTGTTTTTATGTTATAATTTAAAATATGTCAGATGAAATTCTTTTAAAATTTTTGTTTTATTTTTAAAATACTATGAAATCTTAAATCTGTCTAAACACATGAGCAAAATATTGAAACTTACTTGAATAATGTTGTTAATGAAAGGCTCGTGAGCCTCTAATTCAGCTTGAACCGCTTGTTGTTTTTGTAGACATTTGATTTTTTCTTCGTCACTGAGTTGATTATAATTTTTAAGAACATGGCGCAATTTGTTCTTCTTTTCTTGGATCCAAGCTTCTGCCTAAAACGTTGTTTTTAAAATAGTTATACATTAATAAACAAGAAATTTTAAATGTTTATGTAAAATAAATTAGACATCTTTTTTAACAATATATCTTTACTACTATTTACAACATGAATTTTAAAAAATTGAAATTTCTTTGAATTGTTTGTAACAATGATAAATTTTGAATTTAAGAAAATATTGTTGAAGATAATTGTTATCTATATCACTGACATAAGTATGTATATATATATAAGTATGACATAATAAATTATTACATATTGCAAATTTTTGTTTTTGATACCTTTGTTATTGCAATTTTAATGTTGAGCAATGTATATAGGAGACAAAAATTCAGACAGGAGTCTTTAAAACCAAAGTAGACTAATATAGAATATAGTGTCGCAAAAAACGTTTACTCATTGAAAATCTCAAAAATTTCACGAAGAAAGGAAGATTGAATAGGCCAAGAAATTAAAAGTCCATAAATCAAAATACATATGAATTTTATGTTTTTGGTACTGCAATTTTAATGTAGAGTAGATTATGTGGAAGACAAATATTTATAAAAGAGTCATAAGGCATCAAAATGGATCTACTATAGAATATAGTGTCATAAATAACGTTTAGTCATTAAAAATATCAAAAGTATTGATGAAGAAAGTGAGGTTCAATAGGCTAAGCGAATAATATATATATATATATATATATATATATATATATATATATAATGTACGAGTTCAATTCCAAAAGTAGATAACAATAAATAAATTTTAAAATATTTTCGTTCTAATAATGTGTTAACGTATGACATGTAAATTATATATATTTTCTAATCTTTCTATATTTTACCTCAATTGTATCTCTCTTGAACTTAGCATGTTGCAGTGCTTCCGAAAGAGCCTTACATCGTTCAGTACTGAAATTTAATAACCGCTGACGTCTAGAATTATAAAAAATTCAATTAAAATGTTATCAAAAATTATATAATACTCAAATACCTAGCATTTTATGTTAGATGTTGATATATCACTCATAAAAAAATAAATATGCAAGATTTATATATTATTAGGAAGACAACAGAAATTTTTTAAGTATTTATTTTACGATATATCCCTAATAAATAAAGTAAATTATGAAATAGTACTTTTGTTTTCTAATGTCCTCAATCACTAGGAATATTTCACTTCCCAACATTTCAATGGGTGGAGTTGATGACAATTTATGAAGTGGGACACCCAAAGGGTGTGTCACTGCAGTCCTGATGGTGGTTAAATCTTTGCAAGTTAGAAGAATGAACCAAGCAGAAAAGCCCAGATTCGTAAGAATTATAAATTTGAAATAATTATAAACCAGGCCCTCATAATGTTTTTAATATCATTTATTTTTACACGCACACTGTAATAAATGAAAAATATCTTTACCTAAATACATTTGCATTTATATTATTTATATGCAGTACTTAATTTTAGTAAGGCTTCCTAAACTTATATAATCAAAATAATTTTCATCATTTAAGACTAAAAATTTATTTTCTTAATTTTTTGTGTGAAAGCTTCAATATATATTATTAAAATATTTTCAATCAGAAATTTAATACCTTTCAGTTAACTCCTGCATTTTCTTTTCAATTTTTGATGATTCTTCTACTCTCACCCTCAAAAGATCTTCTCCTTGATGCCTCCAGTTCTGGAACTATTTAAGAAAAAATTTCATAATTAAATCAGTCAAAAATATTGTATAATGTACTTCATCTCGTAGCATGAAATGATAATTTTAAACGTACAATAACACATTTAAATCATATTTTAAAAAATGGTAAAATTTTACTTTTAACAAAAAATAATTATTCAATAAAATAACCTGATATTAATGTGTGATACTTCATTAGTAGAAAGTGTACATAGAAATTTATATATCATTTAGTTTAAATATAGAGTTTATAATTTCTGTTCCCAACTCTTCATTTTCCAGCATTTTAATTTTTTTTATACATAAATAGATAAAGTATTAAATCTTCGTTTAATTATAAAAGGAAAAAATATATTTAAAAGTATAATATCTTTGAGAAAAATGTTTCTTTCATGCATGAAATATGTTCCAAATAATACGACAGAAAATATTTGTAGTATTAATTTTCCTTATAAAATTGAAATTACATGTATTGTATATTATAGTACAAGACTAGTGTGATTTAGAGTATAAAATTAGTGTTAGTGTGGATTTTACGATTCACCATTTTGATACATTTTGGTAAATGTACAGTTAAATTATTTCGTCTTTTAGATGTTTTTAATATTTTTTTTCTTTGATCATACTATTGGCTTATTATAATAAATATATGAAATTGTCTTCATGTTTAAATTAGAAGGTCCATGTATTTGAAAGTGTCACTTTTCAAAAATTATAGTTATGAAAATGTTTAAAAAATTAAACGAAGTAATTTGCTTCATGAATATTAGAAGAGACAAACATATGAATTTAAGACAATGTTTTTGTTTTTAATATGGTAAATTTTATTTTCGTCAGAGGATTATTTTGTTACATCAATCCTTATTACTGAGATAAACTTAAAAGTAAAGCAAATATTTGAGTTGTGTCACTAATAAAAAATATGTAGGTAAAAATTCATGCATAATTCATAGTTATTATTACATTAAATACTCTCCGTTTTCCAAATGAAGAAATAATCGTTCTAGAAAGAGACTCATTTTTTTCAATTCTTAGATTATACTTCTTTTTCTTTTAAAGTTAACTGTTATTGCTTACTTTTATGAAACTTAATTATTTAGTTTTAATGAATAACAAAGAGAATAAGATTTTTTTTGTTATACGTATAAAAGAGGCATGATCATAAAAAGATTACATGACCATAAATTTATTACTAGTTTTATGATGAAAATAGTTCAATTTTATCGTAAATAACTTATACACAAAATTTATATTATATATCTATTATAAATTTCCATTATATAATATTTTTAATTTTTTAGCTTAAATAAATATTTTTTTATTAAATTTAATTTATTCTTTGTTCACAAAGTTTGAATGAAGCTGAATTTTTTATAGTTGAAACCATCATTGATCGAAGTTTCTACTAACTGTTTATTTTTATAATTTTTAAAATAGCAATGTTGTGTAATAATTAATTTAAGGTAATGATTTGAATACGTAGTTGAATCTTAATTCGATGAGAAGATGCTCAATTACCTTTTCTTCTTGAATATCCATTGACTTTTGAAATTCTAAATGTTTCTTTAAGGCATTTGAAATGTCTTCAACCGTTTGTTTTGTTTCACTGCCACATAACTGAACCTGGAGAGAGTGAATTATTAATAATTGCGAATTTTTAAATTCATGAAATGCTGATTATTAAATTTTGTAAAATGCTGATTATTAATTTTCTGATTACTAAATTTTGTATTTAAGAAATCTAATTAAATCTGAGTAATTAGTGTTAAATTTCGTTCGAAATTTAATTGTTTATTCTTACTTCTCTTTGAGTGCATGCAGCTTGAATTTGTTTAGTCTCATTGAAGAACATAATGACGTTTTTCTTCCGTAGTACAAATTCTGTTCTTCTGTCATAGGCTTCTCTAACTTTGGAGCTAATTTCTGATAAGGATTTTAACTTTTCTTCCATCTAAAATAATTTACAAATTATAATATGCAATAAGGAAAATATTTTGCAATAGGTGTAATCAAAATTCACAAAAAATGGTTAAAAATTACAAAATAAATATAAATTAAAAGTTTATATGAATCTGGATGAGTTCAGTATTTAATAAATATTAAACAATAAATTCATCCAAAAAAATAAAAAGTGTCTACATTTAGCATAAAGAAGAGTGCGGTTTATGTAAATGGCTACATTTAGTTGTTAATATATAGTTGGAGAAAGTAATTAAAGTGTTGACTAATATTTAAATTATAATTGAAACTACATTTCCCTTCTTTTAAAAAACGCTCCTTGAATGATGACAGATACGATGTAACCAAACTACAAAAAAGTGGGTTTCAATAAATTATTTTTTCAATACAGTTACAAATGTAAAAATAATTATAGTTAGTTAATTTTTGGAACACAGTTATAAATAATTTTAAATAGGATTTAAATTTAAAATCTTTTGATGTCTCGTGTGATTACAAATTTTATATGACTTATTTTTTTATACTAAATTTTCAAAGTGTGTTAGGATAAAAAAAGATAATTATTGCATTAAAATATAGGAATTCATTTTAAGCAAATTCCTACATATTTATATAAAATAATAAAAAATGAGGACACTAAGGAAATACGAGAATTCTACGAAATAAGCTTCAAAGTTAAATATTCAAGAAGTATTAGTTATAGATTCTAATGTATTGAAATAAAAACTAGCTTATCATTATAGATAATATACATATAGTTACGTTAGATACAGAAATGGTCACACAAAATAAAGAAAATTCTTTCTGAAAACAAGGATCTCCAACTACAATGTTGCTTTAAAGTCTCAAAGGTGTGTGCATGACTGTATTACACATTGTTCGGTTCATTTCATTTCATGTGAAACTAAAATGAAAGATCTATCAGAATTCCAAAGATGGCAGATAATTGGAGCATCGTCGCAGATGTTAAGGGCATCCAGAGGCACCATATCGAATATCATGTTAGCATACAGATATCATGGAAAAACAAGATCTGAGAGACAAAACTGTGGAAGGAAAACTAACGCCATTTTTAAGGAAAAATGAACACCAAGGAAAATTGTGACCACCAGAAAGAAGACCACGGCTGCAAGAGACTGGTGAACTGAATGAGCATTTACTGAACTCATTATTGACCCATGCAGTTTGATGTGAATTCCATAATCAAAATAGTTTTGGCAGAGCTTCGATTGGAAAACCCTGAAAAAAATGTAAACGAGAAATGGTAAACAATGGGGCAAAAGATAAGAAAACATGTACAGTGGATTAATGGAAATAAATCTTTTCCATTTTTCGAGTTTCACCAATTCCCTACTAAGCGACTTGCTTACGAGTGGCAAACTCTAGCAAAAATTTATAACTCAGATTGTCTCCTTTCTTTGAAGCATGGGAATGATTCCGTAATGTTGTGGAGTAATTTTCTTACACAGACAAGTAACTTGCTTTGATTAGACCATTTTTTTGGCTGACCAAGTGTATTCTACTACGCAGACATTACTTCAGTCTGGAAATTGCATCTATCAAAACGATAACTCTTCGATTCATCGTAATCGAACTATTCAATCATGAATTTGGTAAAATGGGAAGTTAGTTGTATACCTTCCCTGGCCTGCCTAATCACCGGACATAACCACGGAATATCCGTGGTTTGTTTTCAAAGAAAAAGTGAGTTTCCGTTGTCTTCCTCTTCTGTTTCTCCAGGAGCTAGAGAATTTCTAAATAAGAAATGGCTGAATATCTTACGTACCACCATATGGAACTTGCACTTGTCTATTTCAAGGAGTATTCAAATGATTTTAACTGCCAAAGTTGTTCGCATAACATATTACATATAAAATACTTCTTTTTGTATGTGTTTTCCATTATTTGGATACATCATGTAATAAAATATGTGGACAAAAATAAACATTTCTAATCCTTAAATTTAATTGGAAAAGTTCTATTTGTATTTGTAGAGTGTTATTATTTCATGAATTTACTTAACATATTATAAAATATTCAATTCACAATAGTTTAATGAACAAGTCATGTATAGATTTTACAATTGTAAAATGTACACAAAAATATGAGCTAAAATAACATCTAATTAAACAACTCAAATAATGTTATCCATATTTGTTATCCATACACCTATATTTTCCCAAAGTTTGATGTAAAATACTAAAATTTGGAACTAAACTGTAAAATTTTCCCTACAAGAATATACAATAGAAATATTTAAATTAAATTTTTTTAACTGTAGGAAAATATCCCGAAAGTTTTCATTCACAGATTTCAAAAAATAAAAAATAATTTAAAAAAATTCAAATCAATAATGATGGGCCTACCTGTGAGAGGGGCATCTTTAATATCAAATATACCTGAATGAAATCAATGAAACCAAAATTACACGTAATTGGATGTTATAATATATATAGGTATAGGGACCATAAACACTATTCCTTATTTTTAACTGCCTGACTTGTATTCTCGCCTTTATCAAAGAAAAACTGTGAATTTACTGCAATTTCTAATTGCCACCACCCTGTACCTTAAAATTGATTGCAGCAAATAATCTTTAGTACGAAATTTGATTTTTCCAACGAGCTTAATTCTGAAAACTGTAGGATCGATGTTTAATGAGATATCGAACACTTCACTAACAGAGCGAAAAAATAATGGATTTTTTTTCTCTAACATAATATTTATAATAGGTTTTATAATTTTAAATGTATACATATCTCTGAAACGTTTTACCTGTGGTTGAAAGATATCAGCAGCTTGTAGTGACTTCCCTTCCTCCATCAATTCTTCATATCGTCCTAATCTGGCTTCAATCTCATCCCCCAAGAGTTTATGCTCATTTTCCAGTTGTT
Source organism: Latrodectus geometricus (assembly GCA_026290005.1). Taxonomy (NCBI): domain Eukaryota; kingdom Metazoa; phylum Arthropoda; class Arachnida; order Araneae; family Theridiidae; genus Latrodectus; species Latrodectus geometricus. The sequence goes on from JAPDSC010154288.1 coordinate 46,756, forward strand.
GCACATCTCTTGAGACAGTTTCTGAATCTAAGTCCTGGCAAATGGTTTTCGACCAAACTTCTTCCTCTCGAACCTAAGACAAAGTGGTTACAATAGGAGATTAAAGTAATTCTAAGGAACGAATAACAAAAACTAAACAGTCACAGTTTTACAGAATCGGATATTAAGATTATTTAAATTCAGTAGTTGTGTCAGCTAAATACCAAAATCTTATGTATTAAAAATGCATTAAATAAGCTTCAGTTTTATACAAATACATATGATATGCTACCACTAAGTAACAACCAAAGAATACTGACATTCCAAGACTTCTTTTTACAATGGGCCGTATTCCTGTGTCATAAAAAAAGGAGCGGGGAATTCTACCAAGCACCCACGTGATCGATGTACATGCAAAAAGCAGAAACCCAAAACCCATCTCTAATTTTCATTAGTACCTGGAGTTGAGCTTAAGACCTTTCATTTAAAAAAGATCAGCTTTAACACTAGATCACTTTGAGCCCCAATGCACATTATTAAAAATTGCTTAAGTAATATTCTTATTTATGTTTATTTTGCAGTATAATGAGCCAAAAGGACAATGAATACTAGCGTTTAAGCTTCGAATTCAACATTTTGAGAATACGATTTCTATCTCGAGTGTGAATATTCATAATGGCGTGAAATCCATTTTTAACACTAAGTACTGGTTTTAATAGCTTGCATGTGAAAAAGCAAGCTGGTAGCTGAATGATTCAGCTGAAGCCTAACAACAGCTTATGGGATCGAATCCCAAATAAAGTTTGGATACTTATATTGGTTCGGAGTCGTCATTATATAAACTGCAAGGTCCCTATCTAATTAGCCTTTGAATGCCAACAATACTTGTTGAATGACAGACCAACCAACCATTTCGTAGAAAACATGTCATGATACTATAACCAAACACAAAAGCAGTATAATGAAATTCCAAATGTAAAAATGAAATTCAAATGTAAATGTAAAAATGTTATTTATACGTGATATTTTATAGATTGCATAACTATTTAGTAAACAACAACTTACAGAGGCCAAGAATTTGTGAACTTGTTGAGCTGCTATAAGTTGAGTTTTCCTTGTTGATACTTTTTGCTGAAGGAGATTCCAATTCTCAATGACAAGGGCTAACTGCATTTGTATGTGCTCTTCGTTTCCTCCTGGATACGTTTCTTGTAAGCGCTGACTGTCTGTAAGGAGGATATGAACCTGTAAAAAAGGGAAAAAATCTTGTAAAAAAGGACTTGTGAAAACCTGTAAAAAAAGGTGAACAAGAAAGTTCTTGCCATTTTCGCATTGCCATTGAATGAAGTGAAAACAAGTATGAAAATTAGTGTATGACTTGGTTGAGATACATGTCAGTCGGAAGTAGGAATATCAGTTATTATAAAAGCAGGTACACCAAGCATATTCATCAATCATAATTCGTACAGTAGCGAGGAGAAATGGGCGTGTCAGAGAAACTCGTTCTGTGTTGTTTTCTTAACGTCTTAAAGTGGGATTAGCAGCTGCTGCATCATATCGCCGAATACATCAATTGTTTGGGAATAGTACTGTGAATGATACCACTGCACTATCACCCAAGGTTAGTGTTCCACACAGAGCAACACCACCTGTACTCGCAGCGATTGGAACGTGTGCAACAGGCATTGCAACAGAAAGAACCAGCACTGGTTAATCACAAAGGTGTACTGTTCTTGGCCGATAATGTGAGGCTGCATATCCCGAGGTTGACCAGGAATACCATACAGCTACTTGGTTGGGAGACTTCGCGCCATCCTAATTACTCACCTGACTTTGCACTGTCAGATTACCACCTCTTTTATTCCTAGACAATAATAATTTTCAAAAATTCTTCCCCAATGAAGCAGACTTGCGCCAAGCACTTATGAACTTCTTTGCGTCCAAAACCATCGAGTTTTACCACAAGGAGATTACACAACTGCACTACTACACTATTACACAACTATATTGTCAGAAGGTGCTGGATGTCGAAGGTGATTACTTCGAGGACTAACAATAGGCCACACTTTCTATAGGTCATTTTTTGGGGGTCATTAAAAAAGGGCAAGAACTTTCTTGTTTACCTTGTAATATCTGATCATTTTTCATTTAATAATCAGTGGAAAAACAGAAAATTAAGGAATATCACTGATGAAATAAAAGTTCTTTGAATTAATTATGAATGTCACTAATTAAATAAAAATGAAAACAACTAATATAAGAATAATTCAATATTACTTAGTATTAGAATTACGAAAACTATTTTAATTATATTTTGTTAAATCTTTAATTTGTTCATTAGCCACAAATAAAAATAATGATGATAGGAAATATTCCTGCAGAAATCTTTTAGAAAAGGATAGTTGACAAAAGTTAAAATTTAATTAAGTTATACTAATGAAATTTCCATCTGCAAAATTAAAAACATTTTATTAAAATAAAAACATATTTAGCGAATGCTTTGAAATAAGATTTAAAAAAGAATGAAATAGAGGATTTTTGACTAAAATATAAGTATTATCATTAACTATTACTATTCCTAAAAATAAAGAATTTTTTAACAATTTATTTCATTAAATAATAATTTTTCTTATATCTAACCTACCTGCGCTTCAATTCCTAAGAGTTCATTTTCAATTGTATCATGCTTTTTTATTAAATCTTGTACTTGATAAAGGTTATTCCCAAGATCTTGGGGTATTATTCTATAGTGACTGTTGATGCGAGATAAAATGTCCGTAACATCCCTATGATAACGATGGATTTCAGCAGCAGCTTCCATTTTGAATGATTTCGCTTCAATGCTTTCGACAAGCTCTGACCATTTAGCACTAAAATAAAGCCTTCTGTTTTAAATAATGCTCAAACATTGGCTAGAATAATTACATTTTAATATTATGACTATATTTTATCTATTACAAAAACTTTATATTTACAAAGGTTATGAATCAAATATACTTTTTTCTTTTCATCATATTTTCAATCAAACACACTGTAGTTTTTTTCAGTAAAATATCAATAAATAACATTGATAAATTCATTTTATGATTCAACTAATAATACGGATTTAGATGATTTATAAAATTATTTCTCCATTTCTTTATTTTCAAAGGCAAAAATCAATTCTATTAAGAATTAACTTCAAAATGTGAACTAATTTTTTCAAAAAATCATTATTTTAAGTACTTAAAAACTTTCCTTATTCAAAAATGTTCTAGTTCTAAAACATTGTGTTCACCTTAATTTAGTAAATGTGAGGACCTCGAAGATATTGCTTACATATACATTATTTTGTAAGTAATCGCACATCCAATGTCCCAAGATAACAATATAGAACAATATCTTCTAAGCAAAAGAACGATTTATTCGTTTTTCCATTTCTTATGCAGATATGAGGAACTTTTTTTATACATCTAATTGTTCCAAAATATAAATTCTAAAATCAAGATATCCATTTACACAACGTAATTTTTTTTCACTATCAATGGAAAGATCTAAAACTTCTTATGCAAGTCAGACTTTTTCATACGTAACAGTATTAAAGATTACCTCTACTTACTCGAATAAATAGACAAGCACTGCAATAATTACAAAACAACTTTATTAGATTAACCTTATCCCTTGTCTCATCCTGAATTCAGTGTTAATTTACTCTTTTGTGATATTTTAAATGCTAGCTAGTCATTAATGCTAACAAATGTAATGGCTTTCATTATAAAAAACTATAACCAGACTTTCCATACTTTTAAACAATCTAAATCATTATTCATAATGCAAAGTATAGCCCTGAAGTGGAGATAAATATAGAAAGCGTACAGTAGACATCAAGAGGAATAAAACTTGTCATAGAATAAGAATTGGAATTGACTTTTAGTCAATAAATATCACAAGAAAAGCTTATAAAAGGTGTGAATTCAAGTAGGACAAAAAATTAATAGTATATTTAAAACGAATTTATTTGACATCTTAATTACTTTGTAGTTTGTTATATGTGTTTAATAAAATACAACAAGAAATACAATAAAATAGTTGAGAACAAATTTTATCACTTGACAGCTTGTTCAATAGAATTTGTTGTCAGTAATTACAAGAAATATTCAGATTTGCAGCCAAAAGAGTGAGGGGTGGACAGCAGCAGTAAAATAATTTTCAATACACCTCAAGATTTGTTTGTCATTATGCAATCACTTTTTGTACACGAAGATTAACTTCAGCTTTATATTCAACTAAATGTGGACTTAAAGAACTGATTACCATACCCAAGTTGGCAATCAAATTCACGAACTGTTAAACAGATGATCAGATTGTTTGCCAATCAGCAATCAAGTTGGATAGATATGTTCAAAGATGGTGATGTGTGTTTGAAAACATTTGCAACAAAGATAGCTAACCTACTTTGAAATCCCCAAATGTCTCCATGTAACTCTTGTACAAATCTTTAGAAGTTTCTAAAAAATTAAATTGAAAAAATCTATGTCCGATGAGCATAAATACTCAGACATGTCCGACTTTTTTAACCCATCTTACAAAGTGTGTAGCATAACAATAGAAAATGTGCTGTTCTATTATTGTGTACAATAAATATGATAAAATTACGTGTATTGCCTGAATGTATCAGGAATTTTCTGGAAAGTATTGCGATGATATGCAACAAGAAAATAAAGAACGCTGCACCATTGAGATATTCGTACATATGGATATACGAAAGAAAAACAAAAATCGTATCACTATAGAGGAGAAATTTTAGAATAGGAGCCAACTACTTTAGACATGACACAGGCTTGTGATATTTTAGAAGGCCACCAATGTCAATTGGGCATGTTAATCATGCCTTTTTGTGCGATGACTTCACTGTAAAATATAAGTGAGCGTAGTGGCAATGTGGGGCGTGAAGTTAAAGTTTCCCATGTGATATCAAGTACATAGGAAAAAACTCTGTCCAAAAGAGATAATCAAATTTTATTAAAAACTGTGTAATTGCAGATCGTGAATTAATAAATATTTATTTGTATTACCAATTTTTTTCATTTCAGGTATACTTTTATTTTGTTGTTATTCAATAATATAACTTCTTGGAAGGATTTCATATCCCATAGTCATCAATATTCGTGAAGATGAGATGATGCAAACAATAACTTCTCGTTTATTGTTCTTGGTCCATTATCCATGCTTGACATAAATTACCGCCTCTTTTTTTTGTAAATCGGATAATTATCAGTACATTCCTACTTTTTTATCAAGAGGCATATTTTTTTTAATAAAGTAACAACTCCTTTCAATTTTAAGCTGTGCTGTCAACGTAGCCTCTCAGTTGATGTTCTCTGATATATACCCTCACCACACGTTCTCTGTCTTGATTTTCCCTACAAAATTTGCATTCAGAGGGTTTAATCTTTTAGTTTGCCCCCTCAGTGCGAAGAGAAATAGTTCGGATGGTTACATTTATTTCAAGATAAGAGTAAGTGCAATAGTGATACATCATTGTATTCCTTTTGTTAAACTACTTATATTATACAAGGTGGAGTCATTTAATGAACCAGCAATCAATTAACGCCTCACTACTACTCTGATTCACGTAAGTTTTCTATTGATTCTCGTGAAGGTGATATGCTGCAGTCTTTTTTCGCTTATTGTCACTGTTTCTTTTGTTCTCTCGACATATAGTTTTAAGATTTTCATCGGATTAAAGTAGTTTGAGTCATGCTCTACGAAGTGAAAGTTCTATTTTGAAAAATTCCACTGTTAAATAATGGAATATGAATGATGCATTGCCACTTTTTACATGCACATTTGTCGAAATCGTTTCACCAGTCTACTTTCCTGTACTTTCCCCACAGATAAATTCTACCAGTTGGATAGAAATTGACGGGTGGGAGTTTTCGTAAGTCAAATTATGTTCTATGGTAATTTTTATTCTCTCTGCTGCCAAATATCAGCTTTTAGAATTTTTAGTCTTTCCAGGGCAATACCTATTGTTTCATATATTTACAATATTAATTAAAGTAACATTTTGTATATTAAAAAGTTTTTTTTTACTATATAAATGAAAATATATAGTTAAAAAAGCCTCTGCTTTCTATAAACTAATTCATTGTTTTTAATAATCTTTTTACAATAGTAACGATAATAGTTTAATTAATTGCTTATGTGTGAAATTATGTCAAAAAATATATTAGAATGCATTTGATTTGATACGTGATGGTAACTAGTTCTTCTGCTAGTAAAATAAAATGGAATTTATACATACCTTAAATGTTCCAAACTTTTTTTCACGTCTTCAACAAAATAACAGTTAGAATTTATTAATCTTTTTGCAAATTCTTCATACTGCAAGAAACGCTTAGATCCACTTTCAACTCTAGCTTTGAAAAATTCAAAGTTCTGGTGCAAAATCTAAAAACAAGCAAACATTATAGGTATTTCAATTAAATATTGTTTTTTTTACGTGATATCAATATTATTTATTTTTATATACCAGAACATGTTCATAATCTTCTCCATAGTCTTCGGATGTGGCATCTGTCATCTGTTCATCAATCCATTCCTTCAATTCTTCTGTTTCATTCTCAAATTCATATCGACTTTTAGATTCAAGTAATTTTTGGCGTTTTACTGTGCATAACTTTTGAAGATTTTTCATTTCTTGGTTAATAACATCCTAAAATAAGTTATAAGTTATTAAGTGACTAACTGAGGAGGCATTAGTTACACGATAAAACAAAAAATATTTCAGAATATTTGGTACACTAAACATTTTATTCTCCACAGTAAACTGTTGCATGTTTTCTGTTGAAAATTCCATTGTGTGAAATATCTTATTTTACTCGAAACAAAAGTTTAGTGTACCATATTAAATTTTGTTAATTGACATTCTTTTTCTAAACTTTCAAAAGATAAATTTGTAACTTCTTACATGTAAATAAATATATACAAGAGAAAACTTTGAGGAAGCGCTAATAAGAGCATTGTTTTTAACTAAAAGATTTTAGTAATTATTATGTTTTAAAATAATTAATGTGAAAGCTTATGTTTTTATATCTCTTATAAATCACTTTTAATTTTTAAAGAAAAACAAAAGATCGTGTGAAATATTTACATATCCTCAAAACTTGTTATTTGTCATGCTTGGATAGTAAATCATCTTAATGCATAGTTAATTTTTGTGTCAACTTACTAGATGACATATTTTTATACTTTTAGGTGAATAAGTAATTAAATATTTCTATTTTTCATTGATAGTCCCTAAATAATTACAATAAATATAGATTTAAAAAGACTAAAAGATACGTATTTACTAAAATATACTTTTCATTGAAAATTAAACACCCATAGAGTTTATATTCTACTGTTTATGATTTCAATGTATAGCATGCATAATGCTAAATGTTGAAACAAATTGATTTTTTCATAATGAACTACGATTTTAGGAATTTGTCTTTTAAAAAATTTATTACTTATATATTGTTTCAAATTTTTATTTAACTTGTTCTTCTGAATGCCATAGAATTTATCGAATTTACATGTTCCTGTATATATATATATCTATATTGTCTTAGTTCATGTTTTTCTTTCATAGAATTCATTTTATAAACTGATTAACATTTATCATTTTTTTAAAAATAACTATATTCTAATTAGCTATTTATTGTCCTTTTCTATTAATTATTAATTTAAATTTGTGGAACTTGTCATTCTGTTCCCATCCAAAACACAAGAAAAAAATATTTTAATGTATAATATAATCATACCATTCTGTTTTTTATGATTTTAGAATCTGGATGATGTGCTTCGATCAATATTTCTGCTTGACTACCAAGTTCTTCTACTAAGCCTTTATAGGAATCAATTTCTAATTCAAAAGCCTGTGATATAAATAAAAAAAACAAAATATAAAATTGAAATCTGTGAAAAAAACCATTTTGTATCAACCATTATAGAAATTTATAAATTATTAATGTGATTAGCCTTAGGGTTTCTTTATTAATTCTCTACGAATATTATCACAAGATTATTTTGATGTGTCTCTGAAGGAAATTTAAAGTTTTAATTTTATCGTCATTTATATACTACCACTTTTTTTTAACTACATAAATTAATTTTGGAATTGAATCATAAAGAACTATTTCATACTAGAAGTAAACTTATGAAATTAATGAAAGTTCATTTAAAGAGCTTGCATACCAATATATTAGTTTGGGGAAAAAGTAATCCATTATTTTTTCTGTAGACTTCTGTACTGATCGATATCTCGTGAGGTATCTATCAAACAATTTCAAATTTATGCTCGTTGGAAAGGTGACATTTGATACTAAAATATCCTCTTGCGGTTTTTTTGTTTGATTAATTCAGTTACGAGTACAAGGTATTAAAAAAGGAAGACAACAAACAGAAAATTCGATACATTTTCGTTTTTCTCTTGTAACGGCGAAAAATATAGCCGGGTGGCTGAAATTGTGAAAGGTGTTTATCGTCCTATATAAGACTGTAACAACCAGTTACGTACAATTTTTGTTTCGTTGATTTCGTTCGGGTATTTTTGATGTTAGAGATGCACCTAGCATGTGGACACAGCATCGTCGAAAACGTCTATAAAATATCAAAAATGATCGAAGTTAACAGCATGTCAGCAGACGTAACGCGCAAGACCTAAAAATCTACATGAAAACTGTTTTAAACCTTTTTACAAAGTGAATCCCAAAGAAGTTATAGAAAGTTCACGTAAAAATAATGGATTTCTTTTTCCCCAAAACTAATATTATAAGTAAGTAGAGTCCATTATAGTATGTTCAGTTTTATAAATTTACATTTATTCGTTTAGGTTACTGCAATACCTTTTTAGATGCTTAATACGGCTGATCGAAGGCACTGAAAACAGACTACCGCTTCGTAATTTTAATCAAATGACTTAGTTGACATTTAATTTGATACCTTCCTTCCTAAATCAGTCAATAGGACACAAAATTTTAGAAAATTTTAAAAGTGCATTTGCTATTTCAACATGATGCTTTCGACTGGATTAGTTACCGAACTCTTCACTTTCCGGACACTGAAGAAACACCTTTCTACAAGTGGCAACTGCGACGCTAGTAAGTCATGTCAAAGTACAAATGTTTGAACTCTTAGGTAGCTGTAAATATTTAACTCAATTATCTCAATTATAAACAAATATGTATTCCTTAATCACAGTAATAAAATGATATAAATTTTTATTTTTTAAGATTTTTTAAAAGTTCATAAATACTTCAAAAGATTGCTAATTTTGTTTGTGAATATAAACTGAATTACATAATTTAATATTAAATTCTAATAACGTTGCAGATGTATATTTTGTTCTGTTGTTGATAAAAATGCAGCTAATTGACATGATATTGATTCAATTAATCATCGAAATTTTCTTGAAGAAATAGTCAACCAAGTGCTGTTAATAGGTGTCAATAACTGCAAAAGTATTAAATTTGTAAGGTTTTGTGGGTAAACTAGATTTTCTATCATTTCCTATTTATATTTTGTTCCAGTAACAGGACATATAGTCATCCTTATATAGTTTGCTATTACTGTTTGAACATATAAAATCCATGACTGTTACAATTAGCTTCCAAGTAGCTGAACACAACTTTTTCCATTTAATGTTCAGTTTAAACAAAGCGTCCAGTCAATGGTAAGTAAGAATTGATTATGGGCTACCATCAAAATGCACGCATCTTTATTGACAACTTAAACTCAAAAACCATAACCAACCATCGGCTTTTACAAGCTAGAATGTCATTTCCTGCAAATATCTTCATGAGTTCAGCAGGAGCACTATAATAAATAATTATTTGTTGATGAATCCAATTTTCTGATGAATCAATTTTCTGCTGTCATATACTATCAACATCAAATTTTGATATCTTGTGCTCACTAACACGTTTGTCACTTATCCCGCAATGATTTGCAGTCACTCGATGCCGTGTTTCTTCTCTAGTAAATCTGAATTCTTAACAAAAACCTAGCTGCATTCAGTCATAAATTATTCATAGTTCTCTTTGGTGCTTGCTGTGGGGTTAAAGTTGCATACAAAGAAGTTTTTCGTAAATCACTTATGTTCAGATGAAAAGCATACTTAAATAAAAAAGTATGTTTTTTATTTGTACATAAATGCTATTAAGTACGATGGTAACGTAAGAACGATTTAAGCAAACATGCTACAACAATGAGTTGTTCATTATATATTCCTGGTACAGCATGAGCCGAAATGGCAACTGACTACTTAGCATTCTGGCCCTAAATTCAACGGTTCGATTCCCACCTGGAATGGTTGTAAAGAATTGGGAAATATTTTAAACTGTTGATCCTGTTTGAATTAACTTTCATATGTAAAATGTGATTTTAAAGTGACTAATAAACCAATCAAATATAGTGTGATGCAAGTACGATTTGTGTATTTACATACTACTAAATCGTGATTATTAGCTCTTCAGTAAAAGCATAAATAAAATTTAAGGTATGTACATTAAGTAAATAAAATGCATAAAGAGTACATTACTTTATGTTTAGTTAGAAGCTTTATAACAGCATCTTCATCTTTGCCATAGTCAGTATTAGTAAGATTTTCCAGTTTCTCAGCGATCCACGTATCAATTTCACTTGCTTCACAGTAAAACTAATTAAAATTTTAAGCATATATTAAAATAATAAATCATTATATTTAATTAATACAAAGCATTAATGCATATAAATGCTATTTTTCCTTATTTTATATGTAAAGTATATATTAAAGTACATTCTAGTAAGGACCCACCGACTGAGCTTTAAGTGTGGTAATAGCTTTTTCTTTTTCAGCATTAAATTCATTTAACAGCTGAGTCCACTGGTTTTTCATCAGAATACATGGTTGTGTCACATCTACTGGACATTCATCCTCTGTAACAAGTAATAAGACTTTTTCCTGCAGACCTTCAATTACAGCTTTGTGGCTTTCGATTGCAACTTCCAGATTCTGTAAGAAAAAAAGACTAACTGTATCATCATTTTCAAAGCTGTTTTATTTCATTGAATATAAAATTTTCAACTGACATCAATTTTCTTCATGAATTTTTGAGCATCTAAAAGGTTCCGACAAATTGGAGACGAAGACACTGATAGCATTTGTTCAGATATCCATATTAGTTCTCTATCTACATCAGACTTAAACTGATAGAATTTCAGGCAAGTTTCAAGTTTCTGTCTTCTGTCAGCAAGTGGTTTGTCTAGTTTTTCTGATCTGAAAATGGCAACATTTTAATTTATTCACTTTAACTAAAAATTTAAGTAGGTTTAAACATTGAAATAAATCATACTTTTCCGTCATGTCGTTCATGAGTTTCTTAATCGTTTCTTCCGAACAGTTGGCTTCAATCAGCTGTTCACCTACTTCCAAAATTGACGCCAATTTTGCAATTGTCAAGTTTTTGTCAGTCTCTAATGTCTGAAACAGGAATATTTAGGATAATTGAATAATAATAAAATATATAAATAATTAAAAAACACTTTTTTTCTCTGACTACTTATCGTAAACTATATTTAATATAATGAATAATTCACGAAACACAATAACTTAATTTCAGTTCTGTGCTGAAATGATACTATACACTTTTCCTGCGATTGAGAAATATTTTGCCCCGCAGATCACTTGCACCATAATAACTACTAATACTAAATAAAATAATAAACAAAAATGTATTGTTATATAATAAACTTAAGTTAAAATTTTAGAAAAAAGAAAATTTTCTTTAGATTGATATTTTACAGATATTTTAAGATTTTTTTTTTTTTTTTTTTTTTGGTTGATGCTCATATTGTCAAATTGATGCTATTTAGTATTTTGTTTTGAGAAACAATCCTTGGTGAGAGTTTTTTTCATTGATATATTACCATTTCGTCAATTAAGGTCAAATTTCGTCAATTTAGTAAAACTCAGATAAACATTTTTGTGATAGGAAAGAAAATATGAATTAAATTGTGCTGAGTGCGTATGTACTCTTTAATTAAATTTGTAAGAATTAAGTTATAAAAATATATTTAAAAACCAGTTTAAAAAATAATTGAATTGCAAAACAAATTCTTTTAAATTAGAAAAAAATAGTATAAATTCTATATTCATTTTTTTTTATGCAAAAAAAAATTCATTATTCGAATTTTAAATACATAATGTTGATTGTTATCAGAAGTTAATACTTTTTTTATTCAAAAAAGAGAAAGAAGTGGTTTTTAGAAATCTATTAGCTTTAAAAGTTAGCTAAATAATCAATGTTTTATGTTGTAACAAATAAAGTTAATTATTCCTGCATTTTAAACAAACGATGTATATAAGTCGTTTGGCATTTTATTGTAGAAAGCATTTTTATGACTGTCAGAAAGTGTGTTCCAATTAATACCTACTTCAAAATCTTTAATTAATCTTTTAACACTTCGCAAATCCTTCCCAAGGTTATCTGAAGATGTGGCCCTAATTATTTCATCCATTTTTTTCATAATATGATCCACAGAGTTATTAAAGTCTCTTAAGGCAAGAGCTTGCTGCAAGGTTTGTTGATTTATCTCCACCTTGTCGATCAGAGTATTCCAAGCATCTCCGAGTTGCTTCAGTATGGAGGAAGCCTCGGTTTCGTTTACATTAGCATTGTTTTTTAAAATATTTTCACCTCTCTGTAAAAAGAACATTAAAAATGGATTCAGAAGATCAATGAGAAAGATCGATCAAACTAGATTGTACACTTGCAAGATTACTCACCAAAAGCGTATTTTGTAACCTATCCCGATTTGCTGTTATTTCTGCTTCAAATGTTTGCTGGCGTTTCATTTTATACAGTAAGTTTGTAGTAATATCTTGATTTGACAGATCAGTAGCGAGCTTATTTTTCTCTGCAATCCAGCTATTCATCTGAATTTTTAAAAAAAATAATAATATTAATTTAAAAATTGTTGATTAAGTAATGGTCAAAATTTTTGTTTAATGAAAAGGAAATCGTCAATACCTCTTGGGCATCAGCTTTGAATTCTTGAAATTCAAACACATCGAGAAGAAAAAGTTTCCTAGCTTCAGCAAGTTCCTTAATTTTTTTTCTTTGCTCTAATATTTGCTCACTTCTTATCTGAATGCTAAAAAGAATAACATTTTTAAAGTGTAAAATTTTTTAATATTATAAGCCAAATTAGTAACAGCTTAATTTATAAGTAAGACTTAAAAAACTCATTTTGAAATAAAATAGAGAAATTTAATATATATATATATATATATATATATATATATATATATATATAGGAAAGACAATATGACATTTAATTATTCTATATTTACAAATATTCTATATATAGAGAATGATTTATTCTTAAAATCATAAAATCCAAAATTTTAGAACATATATTTCAAATATTTTCAATATAGCCATTAATACAAAAGATAAATTTTTCATAATACTTACATTTTTTTAAGCCGAATTCAAATAATAAAAAAATTTTCTTTTTATTACAATGTTTTGTTCTTATTTTCACAAAATTATTACAAAAAATTTAAATATTATCTTATATGATTCAAAACTTAAAATATGTGACAAATTAAAGCTCAATTATAACATAATTTGTAATTCTATTTTTGTTTTTAAAAAGAGTTTTATAATGTTAAAAGTGAATTAACGCCTCTTAAATGACTGATGAAGTCCAACTTATTACTGACTTTTTTGAATGAAATTTTTAACAAAACGTTATATTTCCGCGGTAAAGATCAAGAAGTTCTATCAGTTAGAAACAAGAAAATTAAAAGATTTTTAAAATAAATTATGAGTTGAGGATGTAACTTTCTTTCAATAACACTTACAATTCTTTTTCGGAAAGCTCTGATGATATTAACTGCTTCGCCAGCTTTTCAAAAGCACTAAAGCGAGGATCTTGAGCTTTGATTGTTTCCATGAAAGTTTCATGATGGCGAAGGAGATTTTCAACATCACTCAGATTGTCCTAAATTAATAATTGTCCAATAATTAATTGTGCTAAATTATTAAATATTAAATAAAAGAAAGTAGAAAACAAACTTTAAAAAATGATCATTTGATTACAATAAACGATGAAATATTTTTTTTAAAAAAATATCTATTACTTAAAAGAAACAATGAACTTATGAGAATAAATGAATGTACTAAAGTCTATTTTTTATTCTAATGCGTGTAAAACAGGAATTTTCTTTAGTGCTTAAAAACAATAATTTTAAAGCTGTTGATAATCTAATAATCATACTTATTATAATACTGACATAAATAACTTTTTCTTAACTTTTGAACTGTAAAAGAGTACATAACGATGTGAGAAGTCCTGAACTTTACCCATTGGTTAACAGGTTGTAAAAGAGTACATAATGCATAAAAATTATATTTAAAAAATGTTATTCTGATTTAATAAGTATATAAAATAATTTGAAAAAGTAAGCTCAATCAGTTAACCTTAAAACTAAGATGGAAGATAACGTACTTATTTAAATAAAAACATAAGAAATATTTAAATTATATAAAAAAAATTATAAGCTTTAAATTTCACTAATTGTAAATTTTGTTTTAAGTACACTGCTGGGCACCGTGAATGCAACACCCTAAAGGAAGCATGCAAATAACATGAAATTTACAGCATCATTAGCGAAGGTGAGATATGCAAATGATTAGAATTTCAGCGCAGACGCACATTACGCTTGATATGGCGCCACTTCAAAGCTCTATGTAAGGCTAGGAGATTTCGACAATTTCAAGTTCGGCAATTTTTCTTGTGCTAAAAAAAAAAAAAAAAAAAAAAAAAAAAAAAAAAAACATGACCAATTATTCTTTGTAGAAAACAGCAATCATTTTTTGCTCAAATATCCGAGTTCGACAGACGAAGGATAGTGGCCTACCGAGATTGTGAATTATCTTTCAGGGAAATCGGGAATCGTGTTGGACGAAACCAAGCAATTGTAATGTGGATATGTGTTCGTTGGATGCTGGAGTATACGACACAACGACAGAGTTCGATCGTGAGTGGTCTGTCCGCAAGACGTCCATTGCTTCGTCTACCCTTGACGCCTGGTTCTTCGTCAATCACCAGATTGAATTGCTTCCCTGTCTGGCTCGCTATCCTGATCTTTCGTCAATAGAAAATATGTGGTCCATGGTTGCTCTACGATTGACCCAGATTATATTCTCAGCTGCCACACCAGATCATCTTTGGTAAAGTGTGGAAGCTGCTTGGTCTGCTTACTCCAAGAACACATCCAAAGTCTCTTTGACTCATTGCCGAGGCGTGTGGCGACGGTGGTCATCTCCAACAATGGCGGCTGCTCTTCCTACTGATTTTGGCAGGAACCACACTTCACAGAAGTCTATAATTTAAATCATTTGATACTTGGTCAACATATTACCCATAAAAAATTTTGTTGTGATATCTCTTGCCTTTCTTGGTGTTGCAATTTGGGTAGCCAGCAGTATAATAAATAAAGTAACTATTTCATTTAGAAAAATAAGAAATTATTTTTATTAAATACTTATAAATAAATAAATAAAATGTTAAATCACATATATTAAATAAAATAAGCACATTTTAAAATCATTTAGTCTTCATATCGTAAAGAAATAGATAATAAATTGTAATTTTTAGTAATAGAGAGTAAAAATTAAACTATTATTAAATTTTTCTTCCAAATAGCGTTCGTTAAGTTAATTAATGCATACTTAACTCGAAAAACTACTTTAATTAATACATGAACTTATGCATTAACTAAGCAATTCTAAAAATAAACTATGGATAGTGCTCTTACTCCTTTGTCTGCTGAATCTAAAAGAGTTGCATGAGTGGTACATAAGCTCTGAAGATGGTCTGCCTCTTTATTAAACAGTTGTAAATCACGTTTCTGATGTAGCCACTGTTCTTTCTCCTCCCAGTGCTCAGAAACAGATTGTTTTGCTTCTTCTAGTTCTGTCATCAACGGCCTCACATTTTGATCTTTGCTTAAGACTTGCTGACCAAACTTCTCAATTTCTTGAAACCTGAAATACAATTCTATATGTGACCGCCAAATGATGGAAATCAGTTATTCTGTGCATTACAGTAATGTACAGGTGAATTATAAAGAGATGCATTAAAGAGCATTTCATTTTCCAAAATAAATAGGTCAACTGAAATGACCTAGATAATTAGCACCTACTAGGTTCTTGTTATCAAATGTAATCAAGATCTTTGTTAAAAAATATTTTTTTTGTACACTTAAATTAACATTATATTTATTTTTAAATGCTTAAGCAATCAAGTTAATACAATCAAACTAACAATAAATTAGTGTACTAAATTAATGGTGAATTAATTGAAAATTATAATTCAAGGACTCATATGGCTTAAAACATTATTACAACTAAGAAAACTAACATAATATTATTTATTTTTCACTATCTCTAATCTCTTGATTCCGTATCAAATCAGATTACCTGCAGATTAGCTGGGTAATGATGTACGCATTGTGTGTTCGCTTATATATATATATATATATATATATATATATATATATATATATATAT
>JAPDSC010154288.1:70881-85608 GCA_026290005.1 Latrodectus geometricus
GCTCTAAATCTCGTTCTACAGCCTATAATAGGGCAAATTGTTCATCAATCAGTTAATAAACTTTAATAATTTGAAAGTAACAAAAAACATAATTTGAAATATAAATTATAGCATTCTTTCATTGATATAATTCACACTTTCAGAATTATATTAATAATATTAATAAAATACATACTTCTTGTTTACGTCTTAAAGTATCCAAATTTTTTATTTCTTCTATTATTTCAGTTCCTTGCATGTTGCATTTTTCTTCCAGAAAAGAACCTGTTTCATCACATATCCGATGAGCTAACATTAAACTGCAACAAAAGGAAGACGTAATTTTCAATACTAAAATCGGGTTAAGCTATAGAACAGAACCCTACTACAAATAAAATGTTATCAGTCACTTTACTTTGTTGAAAAAATTGCGCATTTGTGTTTTGGCGACAAAACAATTTGAAATATATCATTTTAAGAAAAGTTTGTTTGACAGATTATTTTCAGCAGTGAAAAGTGAAAATTTACCAAACGAAGATAAAAATTACTTCAAATACTTAAAAGCCGTTATCATTATTAAATTGAAGTGAGAAGTATCAGGAGTAAGAATTGTCAGAACACATGTCATAAATCTGTAAAAACAAAATTTTATTTAATCAGCTATGGCAAGAACATTTGTTAGGAACTTCTTTACCTTATCTGACTTCTTATTTATTTTTAAAAGTGTTTTTATCTCTTTGTCTTTTCAAGCTTATTATCTTTTGTCAATATTTTGAGTTCTTTTGCAAAACACAGATAATTAATATAAGTTAGAGTTAAATTAATATTATTTCTAATGAGTGCATATGATGCAAATTAATATGCTAAAAACATTTCAATTTCTTTCATTAATTCTAATTTTTCATTTTTTCTAAAACCGTCTCAATCTTAGCTTAAGTAAATCAATTGTCGAAATTTTAATCCAAAACTTTATCATATTAGCCAGCATAATGCAGAATTTGTGATTTGTCAAATATATTTTCAGAAAATTGGATAACTGCATTTTTTGCACGAATAATTTCTTCGCAGATTCTATCAGGAATAGTAATTTTTACTATTTTTACAAACGTGATATTACCAATTTCAAATTTATTTATACAACATTTTTTTTAATTTTATTTTTCTTTTATTTATATTAAATAAATTTTAATAAATATTATAAAGTTTAATGTAAATTATATAAATAATAATTTAAAATAGTATGTTTAAAGGTCTCCCTTTGAAATAGAATAATGTTTTGGATTTGTATATCCACATAAAAACAGCCTACGTGAAGTATATAAACTGATATGAATATTGGATGAGATGTTGAACGAGAATAAAATAAAATCTTATTACGGGAGAATCAAATTAAACTCTTTTTAAAAAGAAAAATAGTATTAATTTCAATTCTTATATCTAAATATCTTTTGGCAAGAATGGCACACATATTTTGAACAAAATTCCCTATTGCACTTTGATAGGGAATTTTGTTCACAAATTTCGCTATAACTTTCAAATGGTAATATTTGTTACCAGTTGGAACAATTTGTGTCAAGATTCTAACTTTATATTCAAATCAAAATACAAAAATGTTTTGCTTACTTTATTTTGTTTTGATTGTATTTTTTTTTAATAAATTATAAGCGTTATAGATTTGTGCAAACTGAGATTCAAAATTCTGTATTGAATTATTTTTGTGTAAGATAGCCCTTAGCATAGATTAAGCAACATAACAAACAACATACGAAAACTATGTTATTTTATTTAAGCACACTGGATGAAAAGTTTAACTCCATGAGAGTGATTTATTAAATGAAAAGTTATAACGGAAGGATCGAATCAAAATTTTTAGAAAAGTAAATGTCATTTATCTTATTAATTTATCAATCTTATTAATTTATATCAAATATTTCCTTACAAAAATAATTTTTTTTGATCAGATAACTTTCCATGAAAATCATTTAAGGCTTTTTAAGAATTTATTTTAATTTCATTTACTTTATTTGTAAGCTTTTCATAAAAGAAAATGATTATAGCTGATATCTTTTGTCATTGGCATAAAGGTTTTTCGGCTATTTTACTTACCAATTGAAATGGTTTTCATTTTCAAGTTATTTCATAATTTTATAAATAAAGGGAATAAAAGAATTTTGATAAGCCATATTTCATTAAAAGTGTTTTTCAGAATTATTTCCAAATATAAAAATAAAAATTGTATAGTGAATTTCTCTCTTTATGGAAAATACTTTTAAAGTTAACATATTTTACTTTAACTAGTTGATTGCACGTAAAATTAGTTCATACATGAAATAAATTGAGAAAAAAGAAATTTTTTGTAAAACGTACAAAAAATGATTTATAAATTTAAATAAAACCAGTCTACCTTGAAAACCCTTTCCAGTTTTTTTCTTTAAAAGTGGTTAATTCATGCAAATGCTTCCACCTAAAACAAATTACATGAATTTTAATTTATAATTAAAAAATAATTAAAATAATCTCGCATAATTTACCTTAAAATGTAAATCTTACCTGCGATAAAGATCATCATATAAGATTTGAACAGTTTGTTTTTGGTCAGCATCTTCTTCCTCTAAAATTTCTGCTAGATTTTTCAGTTCATCAAAAACAAGGCCATGAGCTGCCAAGTCAGTAAGGAAAGCCTAAAAAATAAATTTATTTGTATTATAAATATAGTTTAATTGAACCATAAATATATGAACTCAAATTATATGTTTTTAAATCGTCTTACGATTGAATATTAGGTTGGGAGAAAGAAACCCATTATTTTTATTGTCGATGACTGTAGTGTTTGATATCTTGTTTAGTATCAATCATACAATTTCTGATTTATGCTCATTTGAAAGATCACATTTCACACAAAAAAATAACACGCAATTTTTTTATTTGGTCCATTCTGTTATAAGATATAGGGTATTAAAACTGGAATTTAACAAAGAGACAAAACGGTACATTCACAGTTTTTCTTTGATAAAAGAGAAAATACAAGTTAAACAGTTAAAAACCGGGAATGGAGTTTATGGTAATGTTACTGTAACAGCCAATTATGCATAATTGTGGTTTTATTGATTCCAATCAGGTATATTTGGTGTTAAAGATGCACCTTACACAGTTAGGCCTATGGAACAATTCATTTGATTTTATATAAAACACCATTCATGGAGGAAGACTGATTGTATCCAGTGTTCATGTTTTCTTAATAGATAAGCTGCAATTATGACTTGTAAGTTACAATTGTTGTTAATTCATTTAGAAGCTACTACTGAATAGTAACATTTAGTAATTTGTAGGGAACGAAATTACCTTAAAAAGTGGCATAAAGATAGATTCACATTTCTGTCAAGCATTCTGTCGGAAAGATATTTAAATTGGCAATATTATATAAGGAGGGAACACACATACATATTTCCTTCTTATAATATCACCAACCCTATATGCTCTAGTTTTCCAATGCAACCTTATACGTTTTAATTTTCTGTGAGTGTGAAAGGTAACTAACGTCTTAAAAAACT
Source organism: Latrodectus geometricus (assembly GCA_026290005.1). Lineage (NCBI taxonomy): Eukaryota > Metazoa > Arthropoda > Arachnida > Araneae > Theridiidae > Latrodectus > Latrodectus geometricus. The sequence goes on from JAPDSC010154288.1 coordinate 74,412, forward strand.
CATTATCAATGGCTTCTTTGTAAATGAAGATGTTTTTGTAAATGTAGTTTGATCAGAGCCAGGTGTGTATAATGTAGTTTGATCAGATCCAGGAATAATTTAAAAGGCCCATTGATGGTCTGCTATCCATAGCTCTGAATTTTTAATGTTCTATTAATGTTCTCAGTGGCTTGATTATGATCCTCTTTTGTTATTTATTGATTGCTTATTGATAAACAGTAGCTCTGTTCCGTATTCCGTATTAATATATTTCATAATTGCTTCTATATATTGTTTATTGGTATTTTATTATGCCTAACATTTTTAATTTTTTAAAAATAAATTAAAACTGTAAATTTTGGGAAATTTTGATCACTCACTTTTTTCAATACTTGTATTATGCACATTATTTCTGTCACAGCTTATTGCTACATGACTGAATTTTAAATTCCTCGTTTAACAAAGCTATTTTTGTTTGATGAAGTCATTGGAGGAAGGAATTTTCTGTGACTTGAGTTTTAGATACTATTCCTCAATTAAAGTACTAATGTGTGATGGAAAGTACTACTGATTAAAATAAAGACATATACCTTTATAGAAAGTACTTTGTGTTTTATTTCCAGAAAAAAATATATTTGGTATTCTTTAAATAGTATTTATGAGTTCTTATAACTGCTTTACTACGAAATTCTGTGTCACTTTAACAGTGAGTTTGACTATCAGTAACAAGCTCATTTGCTCTTCGCTATAAATACCCGAATAAAAGTGTACTTAGCCTACAGAGAAGTTTCCCTTATTTTGTATAAGATTTAAATAAAAAAATTTTCTTAAAAAGTAGTGAAAATATTTTAATCTTCTAAAAATTTATATCTATCTAAACCAAATAAATTAATTCAAATTTAGATAAAATCAAAAATTTTTACTAGAAAAATTTTCATCAAGTCGTATAATAATAAGTCTTTTCATCAAGTCGTATAATAATAATTAATTTATTCGTGAAATGGAATTAGCTTAATTATAATTATCTTTAGGAACTTTTATTGTAAAATTTATAGCCCTATCTTATGGAAATGTTGATCAATACATGTACAAAATAAATTTGTAATGTTAAACTTTTATTAAGTTTTTGGTTCAGTATGAATCAAATGTGCAATTTCCTTCTATAAAAAAATCAATAGTATGAAAAATGCTAGATTCAAAAGCTCACCTCGAAACTCTTTTCGACTTTCTCAGCATCTTCTCCAAAGTCACTGGTGTCCACAATTTTCTCCTAAATTTCGAATAAAGGATTGAAATGTTTCTGAAATTTTAGTATGTAAGTAACATTTAAGAAAATTTTAAATTTTGTGTAATTTTACTCATTCAAATTAAATTTATTAAGACATATGCTTTTTGAAATTTGCTAATAACAAACTAAGCACTGAATCAGTATTGGAAAAATTATCTCTAAAGCCTATATGCTAATATTCACTATTGTAATTTATTTAACAATATTTTAGCCATAGAATACTTTCTTAATTTTATGTTAAAAATGTAAGTTTCATGATTAAATATAAGGATTATGAGCTAATATTACAAAATAACAATTGATAAATTATTTTCCTCTGTACAGATATTGTTAAACTTCGCATCTAAAATATTGTTAAATAGGATATCCTGTTACAAAATATACTTCAGTATTTGCTAAGAACTTCTTTAAAAAACACACAGTGGATTAAATTAAAAAAGTGTATACAAATCTATTATCAAAATAAACTTTAAACTAATAAAATAGATAAAATTAAATCTCTTTTTTTCTGTCTCTCCTTTTCTAACAACGATAAAACTATTTTTACTATATTTAAACTCTTTGTTTCCTTAGTTTTGAATAAAAACGATATATTAATATATTTAATAATATTTATAAAATTTTATAAATTAATATATTCAATAATATATTATTGATATATTTCATAATTTAAAATTTAATGTGCAAAAAGTTGAGATTCAATTTATGATAACTTAGTTAATTTTGAATAGTTTTTAATTTTTTGATCATTTTCTGTTGCACATTCGATTATTTATACGCGGGAAAAATATTAGAAAATTTAAATATTTTTATATCGTATTATATAAACTATTAACTCTATTATGTCCACTAGAATTATATAGCAAGTAACATTTTTTCCATGAATTCACTGTGAGAATACAACTATCATGATATCAACGTTAAAACGCACCTTTTGTCTCATCCATTTCTCCAATTCTTCACATCCATCTTTAAATCGGAAATACATACTGTTATGTCGTAAGCGTTTTTGTCTTTCCTGAAAATAAATTAATTTTTACAAGGTTTTAAATTTCAGTTCAAAATAAAATATTTTTTATTCATTAACTCATTCATGGAAACTTTAGATTAGAGCAAATTACTCCTATTTTAAATTCAACGTTTAGGTAATGTTTTCCATTTTATATTTGAAAATGACTGTTGAAGAATGCTTAACAGCATATAACCCCAGAGCTAAGTTAATGCAAAAATTAGGATCCGTATAGTGTGAAACCCCTTCAAACCTTTAGCCTAACGGAGCACCTTTTGTTGGCTTAGACTAAAGCGAAAATTGCTATTTGTACAAAATCCAACTATTTAAGAGCGTTTTACTCAAGGTTTGTCTAATACCAAAAATTTTTCTGCACCGGGTGCAATCACTTAAAAGCACTGAACTCAGAGTTAATAGCAAAAATTGCTGTCTGCACCGAGTGCATCTATTAAGAAAAAGATATGTAGATAAAATAATTATGACAAAATATTTTTGTATTGATTCCAAAAATATTTTTATCAATAACTGATAAAGTAAATCACAAAACATTTAACACAACCCGAAACATAAAACCTCTTAAAACCTCGAGTTCATAGTTTTAAACCTTATCTTCTCTCTTTTGAGCTTTTTGATAGTTTTTAATACAGTTCAGAGCATATCTGATAACGTGATTAGTTGTAATATTTTTTTATCGTAATCCAATATAGTCTAAAGTTATAATATATGACTGTTAAGAATATGTGTGACGGGAAATTAGAGAGTATATTGGAATAGCTTATGTGTGTGTATTAGCTGATTTATATAACCTCGCGCGTATATATTTTAGCTTATATATGTATTAGTTCGAAATAATAAAAACGTATCATAAGGCTCTTATTGTAAATAACTTTAAAAATTCATTTCCTTTATTACCTTTATAAGTATTTTTGACGTATATTTTGAATTAACTTAAATATTTTATACTAATTCTAAGTACTGTGTGATTTCGCAGGTTTTCAAAATTTCCAATAGTATTTTCATTATTGCTCTATGTTACAGTCACAACTTTACACTTGCTGTTAAATTTAAACATATTTCCTGATTAAATTCTTACATTATATACTTAAAACAATTTTTACGTTTTTCGAAAAATGTCTCATTGTCCAATAACAGTTATAGAGTATAATAGATAATGAATCATAATGGATCTGTCAACAAGATGTGAAGGCATAATGGATAAAAATACATGATTTTATTGGAAAATGGTCTCCCATTTATTGCAATAATATTGGTCATAACTTCAGCAAGATTTTGATATAGACCTATGGATATTTGTGTCCAGTCTTGTTAAAAGAATGTAGCCAATTAAGCTTTTAATTTCAGACGTGATTCTCTAGCCTGGAAGCATCACTCTAACACGTTCCACAAATAATCTATAGTGCTAATCTCAGAACTCTGAGCTAACTATGGATGACATTGTACATCCATCTCATGGCACCACTATTTGATAGAACATGAAGGACGACGTGGCTCATAGTCGTCCTGGTAGTAACATAGGTCAATTCTATACAACTACCAGAACATATAAGGAACCCAACTGTCTAAAATATTCATGCAGTCTCCTGCCTACAGTTTACCATAAGCAACATGATAAGCCATTGCATGGAAAACATCCTTAAACAAGCACATAGCTACTGAACTTGATAACTCACTGAAGAAAATGATATTATCCCGGAATTCATCATATCCAAATCATTCATCCGACTAGAATAGCCAGTCATGTGACTAAACTTTAACATAAAGCCTTTTTCAAACTGCACAATCCACAATCCAGTTGCAAAATAGCAAAATCCCATAATAATCCAGTTGCGACATAGCAAAATGTACACAATTCAGTTGCTACGTAGCAAAATGTTTGTAATACAGTTACGATATTGCCAGCTGCGACAAGTGAAGCTGTTAGCTTTGTTAAACGGAATAAAATTTTGTTTGTGAGCGGTGTATTCATAGATATTTAAAAAAATCTGAACATACAACGTAAGCAACTACGTAATACATCCGTAGATAGTGAAAGTTTGCAGTTATTTTCCAAAAGTATTAGTATTAACTGTGTAAACTTATTTTCCTGTTAAAGCAAGTTGTGGATTATTTGGAGAGGTTTTTTCCGATTCTTAAGAGCTTCATTTACAAAACACGCTGATTTCGTTTAGTAAATTTATCTCGCTTAAAACGCCTGCAGTTAGTATCATACAACTTTTAGTTTTCCATTTTTTTCAAGGCATCAACAATAATTAATATTGGCAATTAAAATTCATCCACAATTGTTCGATTAAAATTAACATAAATGGAACAAACAACTATGACACACGTATTTCAAAATCATTAAGTTCCTTTCAATTGCACCAATTTCACACAGAACAAACCACGTTTCTACTTCTTATATCTAAACTGCTGACCACCCAAACTGCAATACCAAGAAAGACAATAGATATCACTACAAAATTTATTTTGTAGATAACATGTTGACCAAGAATCAAATGATTAAATTTATATACTTCTGAAAAGTGTGGTTCCCGCCAAAACCAGTAACCAGAGTACGCGCCATTGTTGGAGATCACCGCAACCACGTGACTCGGCATTGATTAAAAGAGAATTTGGGTGTGTTCTAGGGGTACAGCAGACCAAGTAGCTTCCATGCGCCACCAAAGTTTATCTGGTATGGCAGCTAAGGATATCATTTGGGCCAATCATTGATCAACCATGGACCACATGTTTTCTATCAACGAAAGTTCCGGAGAACGAGCGGGCCAGGGAAGCAATTCAATCTGGCGACTGACGAAGAACCCGGCGTCAAGGGTAGATGAATCAATGGACGTCTTGTGGACAGACTACTCTGCTGTAAACGGCGTCGAATAGTATGCACAGACACTGGATGATGCGTTATGGACTGAATGTCCTATGCTACGGTTCATGATGTGACTTAGCGATCCGTCACTGCCATGAGCACAATTTGCCTGTCATCACGTCAAGTAGTGGTGCACTGAGGTGGATGCGATCGAACACATTGGTCCGTCGCATCCTCCTGTATCCAAAGATCACATATCAGCAGTACAGTTGCTTGGTTTCGTCCAACACGACACCCGATTTCCCTGAAAGATAATCCGCAATCTCGGTAGGCCACTATCCTTCCTCTGTCGAACTCGAATACTTGATCAAAAATGATCGCTGTTTTCTACGAAGAATAACCGATCGTTTCTTTGAAAAAAAAACACAAGAAAAAATTGCCGAACTTGAAAAAATTGTCGAAATTTCCTAACCTTAAATAGCGCTTTGAAGTGGCACCACAGGCACCATGATGTGCATCTACGCTGAAATTCTAATCATTTGCATATCTCATCTTCACTAATGCATATTGTAAATTTCATGTTATTTGCATGTTTCCTTAAGGGTGTTGCCTTTACGATGGCCAAAGTGTATTTTACATTCTCAAGCCACGTGTTGGCAATGCATATGCATAGATTCGTTTCATGAATGCAAATTATTGTTATAATAATAATTATATAAAACACAAATAATTGAAATAAATGTTGTTTAAAATATAATGATTGTTTGATCATTCTTCATTTTAAATATACTTTGCTATTCTAAAGAATTGCATTAATCAGACAAAAGCTAATGTATAAATTTATCAATTTATAAGTAACAATAATTATTTCAAAATTAAGCCAAAAGAGCATGTTGAAAAATTGATATCTAAAATCATAATAAAGAAACGTGAAGTTCTATAAACACAAATTGTGTAAAAACATTAGTAAGTTACAATGGCGAAGTCTTTGAAATAATGTGTCAAAATATAATATTTTCGAATGGCTTTAATATTCTGACAATTATAAAATAATTCATAAAGTAACACTAATGTACTTTAATTACTTTTTGAGTTACTTATTTATGTTTGACATTGCTATTTTAATGTGTGCCATAATTAAGTAAAAATTGTTACACAAAAGGTTCTGTTACATACTTCGCATTTTTGTTGTAACTCATAGAAAGAATCCTCTATTTGTGCTTGACGTTCATCTAAATGTTGATTCATCGTATCAGGTGATTCAGAATATTCTAAAAGAAATACAGAAGTTATTTACATTTATGTTACACATCATTTTATAATAAATTAGATGAATTCTTATTATAAGTACAGAATAAATCCTTTATGAAATAATTTATTTCATCTAAGCTGTATTATCTAAACTGATAATGGCTATATTTTTTTTTATTTCAGGGTATTCAATAGAAATCTTTTTAGTTAAACTTTTTGGAAATGACCTCAAATGACCCTCTTCTTCTATTGGCACAACAGCCCTTGATGAGCCAAAGCCTTCTTAAGAACTTTTTTCCATTCTTATTTATTTTTGTCAAATGATCTCTAATTAGTTACTTTTAGGCTCTTCAAATCTTCCTCTACATTATCCATCGATTTTAAACTGGGCCTCAACCCCTTTTTTTAATTCCTAAAGACTTATGATTGAAAATTTTAAATGTTAATGATAAAGGTTCCTCAAATTTCATGTGATTAATTTTAATGTATTTGATGATCGCTATATCCTTAAATAATTTGTACAGTTCAAAGTTATGTCGACGTCTCCAGATTTCATTTTCGTTCACAGCACCAAAGATTTTTCTCAAAACTTTTCCTTCGAATACAGCTAGCTGTTTTGCCTGAGATTTAGTAAGCATTTAAATCTCATGTTCATAAATGAACACAAATATGATAAGTATTTTATATAATGGGATTTTAATATTTCTTCTGATTAATTTAGATTTAAAAAAAATAACGTAAGCCATGAAGACATAGACCAAAAAATTCATCTTTTAATCCCAACACCTATATCATTTTGAGTATTGACATTTGAGTCTAAATATAAAAAAAATATTAGCCCCTTCAAACTTATAACCCTCAGTCTCTAAAAATTTAAATGCCACTGGATCTTTAGTATTTTGTTTTATATTCATTAATAATAAAATGAGTTTTTTCTGCTGATTTTTAAGGGAAAAATATGCCTCTAGCATAGCATTCCTAGTGCGTGCGATGATCATGATATCATCAGCATTAACAGAGAGTTGCATAGTTTTCTTAAATATTATTTAAAATTTATGTGAAATACTAGATATACTTTTAACAAAAGTTAACTATATCTTATTCTATTATATTCTGTATCGAAAATAGCAGTAATTTAGCTTGCTACTGAATTAAAATGGTTCTATTACAACAGTATTATAAATATTAAGTTATATCAAATTTTATTTGACCAAATTAGTAACAAAATTTTGAAAGCTTTTATAATAGGTTAGTAACAAAATTTCTTGATAGTTTTTAATTAGTTATGATGCGAATTTTTGTCTTCATATTTTATTTTTGGACAAAGCTTTTTCTTTAATTTCTAGGCTTCAATGGTAGAAGATTCTTAATTTATTAAAGTTTTTTTTAATTGTTTTAATTTCCTGTTATTAATCCACCCGGAAGGTAACTTAAGTAGTTGACACAAAATTACCTTACAACAATTTTATGCCATTTGGCTATCCACTCCATGGTTTCAAAATAAATTCTTGGAAAATTTATCATTGAATTAACAAAAATATTTTTTCAGCAGTAGCTCATGCAAGAATGAGCCTATAAAACGATTAGTTGAAATGGATGTTGCTTTGCATTACAAAATGACTTCTATACATACGTATTTAAACTGCTATCAAACATTTTCCAAAGGAAAACATAAAGAAAAAATGATTTTGAATAGTCGTTATTTTTTGTTTGTTCGTTACACTATTTTATAACTGCTAGATTTATCTTGAGTCATTTTTATACAAAATTGAAGTCTTTAATTTAAATATTTTTATAGAAGATTTTAGTATTTTTTACACGAATTTTATGGAAAAAAAGTACTAAAATTTCTTGCAAATTTGGGCAATGTCCGTATTATCCTTCAAGTTAGAAAAAATGGGAAAAGAAGCTTCAGATAAAAAATATTTGCTTCATTTAACAAATATTAAAGAAGAAAGTTCTCAAAGTTTACATACAATAAAAAAATTTAATCGAATTATTAGCACTGAAAATAATTCAGATTTATTAAATTTGTTATAATGACCAAAAGTCCCTAATGTCTATAGCTCCTTATTTTACTTTTAAAAGAAAAAAAATCACTAATATCAACAATAAAATACAAATTTACATTACATTATGGAGATGGTTTAGGATATTAATGGATAGAATGTGTTGAAAAAATATGTCTTCCGGTTTATCAATATTCCTTTAACCTTTCAAAAAAAGATTTTCAAAATCAAATTTAATAGAAAAATTTGATAAAAAATCATTATTTTTGAAATTTGTGTCAGATTAAATTTGTTTTAATATGATCAAAATTTACGAAAATATATGTTTTCTTCTATTTCCTTATTACAAAAGCTAATTATTAATTTTCATGGACAAGTCTTGATTTATTAAGGATAAAGTTTTGCTTGAGAATGTATTGGAAAAATATATGTATATCGCTTTAGTAGTATTCTTCTAAATACTTTAAAATATAGATTTTAAGTTTATATTTAATTGTAAAACTACTGATAAAATCTTAAGTATTGAAAATATTCGCAGATTAATTTTGTTTCAATGGTCAAAAAATTACTAATATCCAAGTTTTCTTTATGCTGTCTTTACGAAACTCAATAATTGATCCTGCGTAGATAATTTATATTATAGAAATAATTTGAAATAATGTTTATAATGTTTGAAATAAATGTGTTGTTCTCTGGTGCTTAGTAATATAACGTTTTCTAAAAGATCATTTTTTGCGAAAATATATATATTTTGCAATGTACAGAAAAATATAGAAAAAACAATATCATGAAACTTTTAATTGCTAAGCAAATTTTGCATTTTCTTTTAAAATATTATAATGACCAATAAATTTTTAACGTTATCCTGTGTGCATGAATTAACATAAACGTACACATAAAAATATTTTTAGCTAATTAAGTTTTCATGCCTTATTGTCACGCAAACCAAACGTTTGGCCTGTAGTACTTTATATATTTGATCTTTTTCTTCTCTGTATTTATCATTGTTTACTTGACAATTTTTTCAAATGTAAATTTCGCAAAATTACTAGCTTTTATGCATTACTCTTTGCGTCTGAAAATTTTGCTGGCTATAGAATATGTGTATGATTATCCAATTACAGAAGTAATTCAAAATTAAAATGCATTTTATTCTGTAAAAACAATGAGATTGTTATTATAAGGATTCAAGTTAATTTTAACTATTACTTTATGTTGTTTAGATAAATTTTATTATTCATACAAATCTCCAATTACATTAAAGTTACACACGATTTCGCTAATGTTTACTGAATTAATTAAATCCAGAGTACCAGTCACGCAAGTTGCTATTATCTATTATTACTATGGTAACAAAAATATTCCGTTAAAAAAGAGTAAGCTATTTCAGAGAAAGTTTATGACATTTATTGCTTTTTTTTTTTTTTGGAGTAGAGCTTAATTTCCTTATTAGATAGTTTTGACAGCTAAGTGTTGATAAACATAATTTAAATCATTACAATATTCAAAAAGAAAAAATTTACATCACTATAAAACAAAATAAGTTTCTGTAGCTCTACAATTGTATGTATTACTTCAATTAAATACAGAAGTACTACAATAGTTTACTTCTGTATTTGATCGCTCATAAATTAAAAGCTCTAATTTCTTGATTAAATCTCTTCTTTTTCATTAACCTCAGTGGGTACCACCGAAATAAACTCTTGTGCAGAAAGTGATAGAAAAATCAAACCAACTGAATTTTCTCTTTGGTGACTCGTGAATATGACTCACTATGAAAGCACAGCATACTTAAAAATCTCTCTCAGGAAAAAAATATGCGACAAATGTTCAAATTTTCAGAAACAGCCTTTTGCTGTTATGTAACTCGTGAATTTAGTTTGGTAATCAAAATGCTGATAATATTTTCAATAAAAATTAGGTTTAATTAAACAAAGATTAAAAGTTTAAAATATATTTCGAACCACTACGAATACTCTCGCGGAAGCTGAGAATCGTACCGTTAAAAACTGAGCTAAAGGCAAGAGTACTGTCCAGTCGACTGGGAATATTTTCACTTGAGTTTTATAGTAAAATTCAACAGATAAAAAGTGAACCGCTAATCATTTCAACCCATTTGCAATTTAATGTAATAAATAAATCAAACTGACTGATTTTCCTCCTTTGTTGAATAGGAATGTGACACACCATGAAATCACAGAAGCTATGAAAACCTTCTCGGAAGGAAACATGAGAACAAATATTTTACAGCTAGCTTTTGCCGGTTATAAAAAACACTAAGCAGTTTAGTTTCCTTTGCTCGTCTTTCTACAACGAATGCTTGCACCACAAGGGCTAGTTCAACGCAGACATATAGTTTAAAATATATTCAGAATGACTACAAATTATCCACACGCAATATGGAAATTGAATCCACAAACAATTGACCTGAATGTTAGAATGCTGATCATTCGAGTGACTAGGTACTTCAGTGCCTTCATTTGAATTTTAGCAAAAATCCGGAACACCGAAAAGGGGTTCCACAGAGACATTGACTGATTCCAACTCATTCACTTCCCACGAAATTTCTTCTGTAGCGAAAGACAAATGCAGACAAATATCCTCCTGCTCACCAATGGTATCTTAGAAAATGACCAGGCTGCATTCTTGAGCTCGATGAGTATTGACTAGAGGTCATGCAAATTTTAAGTATAAGCAGTGACCATCTTAAAAGATTAACTTTTTATCACCGCATGAAAAATGTTTCCAACCGGCGGCAACAACTGTCATCTATATCATCATATTTATGTCATCATATATATATATATATATATATATATATATATATATATATATAT
>JAPDSC010154288.1:86008-117853 GCA_026290005.1 Latrodectus geometricus
TTAGAACACCCTGTATTAAACTCACAAAACTAAGAGACATTAAAAATTTTTATTTTTGTAACTCATGAAAAATATTACGTATGAGATTATTATGACATTTTATGCAATACAGCATTCTTTTTCCTTAGTTTTTTGGTAAAAGTAAAAAATCATATACTTCTCGAATTATGTCTTATTCTTTTATGGAATATGTTTTCTTTTGGAGGATTTACTTTCAATTTATGATGTATACTTTAATGCCAGCTAATGATTATGAATCGATTATTAGGCTGTGGTGAAAGGCTTTTTAAAGCATTCAATGCATACTTTTTTTCCGGGATGGTTTTTCACTGATAATGGGCGGGATTCACGTGTCGCAAAAGAGGGAACCCAGAAAACACACAGTTACCCACTCAGATAAACAGTCATATTAAAAACAGAAGCACAATATCCATTACCAGTTGTCTAACAGTGATTGGGATCGAACCTTGGACTATTCGCTCAGTAGAGATCTGCTTTCGTATAAGGTTTCGGTGAATCTTTATAAAGTATACTTATCACCACATTTTCCTATACTCTTTTGCTCGTAAAAAGGATAACCCTTTGGAGCAATTTATAGATGATTAGCTGCAATTAGTCATAAACATACCATTTCTATGTATTTAAAAGTTTAACTGATTTTTTATGATAAAGTAATAAAACTATTTTATGCATATAGTCGTATTAAACTTTAATTTGAACATTTTCAGCTGTAAGACTAAATACCCAGCTGATACCTCTAGTCAGCATCACCTAAATTAAACACGAGCTTGATTATTTTTTTAGGTACGACAAATCTTTAAACTATTTGGAAAAAATAAATTTTTATATCAAGTTAAAGTGTTTAATTAACAGTTTCTGAATACTGTTGATTCTGGACAAATTCCATATTCTACGAAACTTCTTATATTGAAGTTTGAATATTCCTTCTCCATGCCAATGTCAAGCATTTTGTATCAATATAGGCATTAGACGACATAAAAATAAATTGGAGGTGTTTACCAATATTAAGTATTAGATACAATATTAGATACATTTTTGCGGAGGAGCAAAAATGTATCTACATATTAACGAAAAAAATAAATGTATACCAGTTACTAAAACCCTAGCAAGCTGTAAATATTTGAAGGTGGACACTTTTAAGTGTGAACTGGTTGATAACTTTACCTATTTGATTCTTCTTCAAAACTAATGAAAAGCTGTTCAGAATCTGTAGCATATAAGAGGATCATTTGATCCGTACTCCCTTGCTGATCCAAGACAAGGGTTTTGAGTACAGTATGATGAAAAGGCAGTTTATTTTTCAACTAAAAACCCTCCATTGATAACAATGGTTTGGAAAGATTACAATTCGATCTTGAATTATGCAGGTTGTTCAAGGAGTCAGATATCATTCATTAAGCCGTTTAAAGTTTGTAGCCTACATCTGCTGAACAGAGCCCTCTTCTATGATATTTATCTTCAAACATAAATCTGTTGGAGCCACGTTTATAGGCTTTATTTTTTATAGGTTTATAATTTATATATTAAATTCGTTAAGGATGGTTTTAAAATACTTAGAGTTACAAACCTGAAAGAAATTGCTAAACAGAGGCGAAATAAAGGGTTTTGGGAAGACCTTGGCTCACTGCGGCTGTTGAGCTTGATTCAGTATTGGATTAATTATAAGTCCTTCTCTTGAATAAAACTATTTGCACACATAATTCTCTCTACTTTTTCTTTAGCTTAAAGTTATTAATGGTTCTATAATATTACCAAAACTTTTACTTTTTCCAAATCTGTGAAACATTTAAATCAGAAAGAACAAGATTTATTTATCTATTATTTGTATTTAGTTTCACTATCAACGATATTTCTGAACAAATCTAACAGGAGATAAATTTAAAAGAAATTATTTTAACTTTTTATACACAAAAACTCTAACTTCATTAATAAAATAAAATAAGAATGTATGAAAATTTTCTGTTTTTGTGCTAGATTCGAAAACATCTTGCTTTGAAGCAAGATTTAGATTTTATTTTAAACAAAAATTGACTTAAGAGCAAGTATTGAATGAAGATACGAACGTTAATTTTGAACAAGAAACTACTTATTTTGAAACAAGACTATTCAAAATCAAGCTTTTCACTTAATTAATGATTACTAAAATTAAATTTTACCTCACAAGTTAGTTCATCTGATCCATAGTCAAGACTGGAAAGTAAGTGAAGCTTCTCTGATATCCAAGAATCACATTCATCAGCGTCAGCTGAATACTAGAATAAAAAAGTGAAAACATTTTTTAAAATATTATAAACGCCTTTAATAATAAACAGCAAATAATATTATTATGAATAGCTGAAATAAGTTTTTGCGATAGATTTACTTTTTTAAATATTATACATTTATGAATGAATGAATGCGAATAATATTGTTACACATTTGAATATAATACTGTTATAGAATCTGGATAATATTACAATACATTTCAATATGTTATTATAGCATATGAATAGTAAATTTGCATATTTAATTATAATATTATTATAGATTATGCATAATATTGTTATATATTTAAATCTAAAACTATTATGCAATAAGAATAATATTGTGTTATACATTATTTCAATTCCCGTGAATTGTTCTATGTGTAAATTTGTCACACAATTTATCGAAGTAACATGCTAAATAAATTAAGAGCTGAAAGCACCATTTCCTCTTTAAAAAAATCATAGAGAATACAAATTGTATAATACGGTGAAAAGTAATTGAGAATATAAATTTATTTTCATGGTTTCACTCATAAAATAGAAAAAACGTTTACTTGAAAACTTTTAAAAATAAATAAGTTGAACTACATAAGGACATTAAAAAACGAAACATAGATTTTAAAACTGTTTTTAATTCAATTACTATTTGAAATAATTAATGACAATATATTTATCAATAGGTATTAGAATTCCGCTAGCATGTGCTTTTATTGATTTTTTACGAGTAGAAAAAGTAATGATTTGCTATTTAATTACAAAACTTACCAGGAGCAAAAAAAAGCTATTTATGAAATCTAACATCCAATTGAAAGTATATGGCTAATGTTATACATTATATTATTCTGACCTTTGTGTCTTTATTTGTGCCCTTTTGCAACCCGCATATTTCCCATAAAATTTATCTAATATATTTTGGAAATTGATGGAATAGATGAATTCATACTAACCTGACCTTGTTTTAATTTGCTTTTTGCGATTTATATGTTTTACATAAAATTTATTTAACACATTTTGGAAATTTTTACAACAGAAGAATTCAAAATAGTATGAGCTGTTTTAATTTGCCATTTACGTTCTGTGTGTATCTTATGACATTTATTTAACATATTTGGAAATTAAAAGAACACATTAATTCATAGAATACTGAGCTGTTTTTAATTTGCGCTTTTCCGATTCGCATATTTCCCATAACTTTTATTTAACATATTCAGGAAATTGAAGGAAAGAATAGATTAATTCATAATAGCTTCATCTCTTTAATTTGCCGTATAGCAAGTAGTTTGCATATATTTTTTCTTGACTAATTTAGCATATTTTAAAAGTTAATAGCATAGATAGATTTATACATATTTAACTTCTAGTTTAATGAGGTCTTTTGCTATACTCATATTTTTTTAATTTATTTAAAATGTTTTGATAATTGAATATAACAATATATTATTACATTTTATCTTGTCAAATTTTATAATCCTAAATATTAGTTGCTTGTTAAACATTTGGTAATTGGAACTTACGTAAATGCAGACCGTTAACGTTAATAACATAGATATATATAATCCTAAAAACATGTTATCCTAGTTTAGTGTCACGCTTGCAGAAAACCATCGAGTTCAAAATTTTCATTAATTGTATATAACAAAGAAGAATTAGGAAATTAAATAAATTAGAATTGCGTACTTCATAAAATTTTATTGTTAAGCCAATTCTATCTGATTTATCTTGATATGCATACTGTAATTCTACAAATGCTCTGTCGAGTCTATGATCCTGAAGTTCATTGGAAACATCTTTCTGAAGTTGTAGTTCCAAGCCTAAAGACTGAAATGAAGAATTTTAACATATAACACACATGCAGTTCCAAGTATGTATGAAGCACATAATTTTTAAAAATGTATTTAAAGATAACAAATAAATACTCACTTAAAATTTCATTATTGATAAGTGAAGTTTTTAATTAATATTTTATTTATATATCTTTAGAATTTCTCTATACTACAAAATTCATCGATGTTTTATTTAGAAGTATAATTTCTTAATTACAATCTTAAATTCCATAATAACATCTTTATCTTAACTATAACAACATTTTTATATTTGATTTAAAATAATTTAGAGTGTTTAATTACAAAAATAATGCGTATATTAAGAATAGTTAAAACCCCATAATAAAAATCGTTTTTGACTGAAAAGGATATTTGCCAAAATATTTTATATTTCTATTAACAAAGAGAAATTTTCTAATTGTATTGAAATAAATTTTGATTTTTTTTACTTATTCACAAAATAAATATGCTTAATAAGTAAAAATAAAGTTTATATCCAGATTTCGAGTCCAAAAATTTACTAAATTAATATGGAACAAGATTTTTATAAGTACCATTAGATATGAACAGAACTTCTTAGTTATATGTATATTTAAAAGTTATATGTTATATAATCCAAGTATTTGGATCATTTATAACCTAAGAGATGAAAACTATCTGAGTATGTATCCACAATGAAATGCTTTACAGGAAAAATTTTCATAAGGAAAGGGTGACGTTATACCTTCTCAAGGGAGGAAACCCTTAAAACTTCTAAGTACCATTTCATATAGACACGCATGTGGAAAGCAAAAATGTAATGCTCATCTTCCACCACCAACACTCATCATAATTCATATATTTAAAAAACAGGCTTAATTATAAGAAATGAAGTTATTTGCTAATTAATTGAAATATTAGTTATTTGCTAATTAATTTCTTGCATATTCTATAACTTTGACTTAATGTTTTAAATTTAAATTAATAATTACTTAAATTTTTCAAATATATTGCTACCTTAAAGACAAATAAATTGAAGTTTCAAGAGAAATAAAATTTCTACAATCTCAAATCTTTATTTTTGATTATTGAATTTGTTACAAATGTATCACTTCAATAGTATTGATAACTTCTAATACCTTGTGTTTTTTTTGTAGAAGTAATGCACTTGCCAAGTCCTTGCAGTTCACTTCCGCATTACAATATTTATGTTTTTCTTGAACCCATGATAACAGTTCTTCGATAAGAAGATTTTGTTCTTTTTGTTTCATTAAATCTTCTAAATATTTTCTTTTGTCTTCAGAAATCTGCTCTAAACTAAAAAAAGGAAAACTATTTTAACTATAAATTTCAAAATTAATGTCATTATTGTTACTCAAACATATTAAAAAGGAAGTATTTACGTTTTTGCTATTAAATAATTTTTAAAATTTTAGCGAATATGAAAATTATGACGAAAAGATTTTCAAAAAAATTTTATTTTGCCAACAAGTTTATTGTTGATCATATTAATATTTTTCCCGAAATGCAAATAATTATATTTGACATGAATTTGTTTCTCTCCTTAAGTAAAGTTACTGAAATAAAGTTGTGTACCTTTGATATGTTTGCTGTAACTTGGTAAGCTGGTTTTGAAGGATAGTTGTGTCTTTCTGATTGAGTACTTTAGCTTCTAAGCGTTTTACAGCATCTCCCCAAGAAGCTACTTGAACTTCTCGGACAGCATGGTTTTGTAGACTGGATTCTACATCAATTGGTTCGCTTTCTGATTCGATTTCTGACTAAAATGTGTAGTCAAAGTTTAATAACATATTTGTGACAAATCTCTTGCTCTAATAACACATTTATATGTGTTATTCTAAAAAAACTGATAAAATACTAACCTGCATTTGAATAATTTCTTCCGAAATTGAATCCATTTCTTCCAGAATGCTCATCACTTGTTTTAAATGGGCAAATTTTTCATCGTAGGCTTCTAATAATTGAAGTACATAATTCCATTGATCTTCTATTTCCTTCCTCCTAAGGAAGCATTTAACTTTTTATTAGCAGATGGAAAATCTACTGTGAAATTTAAACTGATTTTTGTAAAAAAAAAACTAGAATTAAATTTTTATGATATTCTTTATTTATATGTTTTAAAAATTCCTCAATATTGATTAGTTTCGGGGGCTTGCCAAATAAAACTATAATTCGCTCATTTACAAGTTGAAGACAATAATCGTTTTATTTGGATCTTTCAAAAACTTAATCCTCTATCATGTGACTGTAAGTCAATTCATATCAAAAACAAATCTATCTTCAATTAACCCTTCTTTGCATAATGGTGGAAATTTCCATCATAACCTATAATGCCCAATAATTATATAAAAGAACAAGTTCACTTTAAGTTGATCGTGTTTGGATACCTTTTTAATGTCCTTTGCATAAAAAGAAACATAGCTGTCAAAAATAAACAAGTGTCATTATCAGTGAAACGAGCTTAAAGTTGTCTCATTCCGCTGTTTGTGGTAGTTGCAATAAACGTATGATTTCGTTTATAATTTTGTTTTATTATATTAGAGTTTCTATTGCTAAAAAATTGAAAATGAGTGGAAGAAAGATTTGTAACACGTGTTTCTGTTATTTTCCTCTTTTATTTCTATTTAGTACTAAGCTAATGATCTAACTTTGGATGATGATGGAAATTTTTAGCATATTGTTTTTTGCTAAATTTATACTATAAATATATACTAAGATTTTTTTAACCATTTTTCCTTTTATTTTGAACATGAATTATATCAACTTGATTAATTTCACCAATAAAGAAAAAACCATGCAAAGAAGGGTTAACTATCACTTTTCAGTTAAATTTCATTCTTTTGATTTAATTTTCTGTCCTCTAATAACTCTTTTTCTAAATTGCTTACGCATTATTTATAGTTTGGATATCAAAATATATTTTACACTTTAATTCATAGGCTATCATTAGTAATAATTTAGCATCCAATAGTATAGAAAACTATTTTATCGACTATTTAGCATTAAATAAAGTTTCCGAAACTTTAAAATCACCAAATGCGTTATAAACTGTTGTTCAAATAGTGATGAAACGTTTTATATAAATTCAGTATTTCAGTGTAGAAGATTCGATGATAAACCTGGCAGAAAATATTTTTTTATTCAATATATCTCATCATTCATTAAATATTAATAAATAAAGTATTATAAATATTTTATGAATACTGCTGTCTTAATACAAAGTATTGAAACGTATAAATTTCACCAGTGGCAAACTCACTCTAATTTATTCGTGACCATTTTTTCAATCAAAAGTATAAGCAAAAGTGTTTATTTCTTAAGTATAAACTTTTCTCATTAAGACACATACAATTTATTTTAGAAAAATTTCATTAGATAATTTAATATTTCATGAGTCTCAATCAAATTACCACTTATATTTAAAAAAAAATGTTTGAAACTTACTTTTGATAGATTATTTTAAGAAACAACATACGAGAACTACAAACTTTTTGTGAATATCTATATTTATGATGATAAAAAAGTAAATATATGCAAGTGCCTTTAATCTCAAGCTCGGAGAATAACATCTACTGAGATACATAGCGTAAAAAACTTAATATTTGCATTATATTCACTTAGTCCATTGATTATTTTATTATTTAATCACCGATATATATATATATATATATATATATATATATATATATATATATATAATCAATAAAACAATAAAAATGTAAAATATTTACCAAAAATTATTATCTTTTCTAATTTCTAAATTCATAAAGTATCATACATGCAATAATATAATTCAATTATAACTCATCTTTTTATTCAAATTATTAAAGCAAAGTGAAAATTTATTTCATAGAGTTACTTAATAACAATTAATGACATTAAAATATTAATACTGAAAATATAGGTTATATAAATTTAATCATTACAAATTCTAGGTCTTGCTATGATAATCAAATTATATAAATGCTAGATATTTTATTAAAGATTACATACTTTTTAATTATATCTTCTTTTTTCCTGTAATTTCCTTCAATTAATGTGTCAGAAATTTTAATGAAATCTTTTATCATAATTTCCTGTAAAATTAAGTTTTATATATTTGAACATATAATTTTTTTTTCAGAAGGAATGCACAAAGACATTTAAAATTATTCTAAATCGGAAAAGTACCCTTGATATAATTCCTGTTCGAACTGCCTCGTGTTTTTTAAATGTTGCATCAGCCTGCCTAATATTTGCACCATAATTTGGATCTGTTAATATTTTTTGCATCTCCTTCAAATAAGCTTCTCTTACTGATCTCTGAAAAAAGGTAAAAATTAAAAATAATCATTAATTCTAAAACTAAATAACTGATGTTTGCAATTAGAAATCTGATTTATTTAATTTTATAACTGAATTTTTTATATAAAATATTTTATAAAAATTGAAAGTTCAGGATATTTTATAAATCATCAAGGATAACAAATAAAGGATAAAATTTTATTTATTTTTCTTATGCCTTATTTACTAATAAATTATCTTTTATTATTTAAATATTAAAAAAAAGACTTCTGAATTTAACAATGTTTGAAAGTTAATTTTGTTTGAAAAAATTTATCAAATTTCATAAAATTTTTAGAAATGTTTAGAAAAATTGGGATTTTAATTAAATTTAAAATTTTGGTTTTTATTTTTTATTACATTAAATTATCATATAATTTTTATTTCTTTTAATTTAAATTAATAATAAAATTATTATATATAAAATAATATATATATTACATTAAAATATAAACTTTTAATTATAATATTCAATTGAATGTATTTGAGCTGTAGTGTTGAAAATAACTAAAACTTAAATAATTTGTTTAGAAATTACAAACCTTGAGTTAATTTATCTTTCTTAATGAAAATAGATTTTTGACCACAGAGTTTTTGAAGGTTGCACATTTACAGCATTATTCAATGTAGCATTTTAGGAATATATTTTGGTAATGAGTGATTAATTTTGTTACAAAATACAAATTAAAGTTTTTATTTCTAATGAATATTTTTTTCTATTTTGGTAAGAAATATCTTCAAAGAACTAAAGTAAATCTTTCATTTTTATTTATGTATTTTTATTTGTGTATTTATATTTTATAGCACTTTTTTGTACAACTTTTTAAAATCAGAGTACATTTAATTTTGAGCCAAAATGCTTTAAGTGATAATTTCTTTGTAACGATAAGCATATGATTTATATTATAAAAGTTTGTTAATGTTATATGTTTCTAAAAAATAAGAAAATATAGTAAAGATATTAACTTACTTTTTCCTAAATCAGTGAAGTTTTTAAAACTATTTACATTGTGTGTGTGTTTCACCCTAGGTAGATTATTTTACTCTTCATCATATTTTAAATTATAGAGATCTATCGAAATCCCTTAAATTTCTGTTTATAATTGAACAAGCTAGCATTAACTGAACTGTGATAAAAAGATTTTAAAAAATATTATATAAATTTTAAGCTTATCCTCATGCTGTGCGTAAAAAATGCATATTTATTTTTATATTTTATGGAAAAGAAAAAATTCTTAATCGTAATAATAATTGAGGTGAAATAAAATATATTTCAAAATTTAAATGCATGTTATTAAAAACAACTGACATTAGATAATTTCATTTTCAATATGGCTTATATAATTTCGCTTTCAATATTTTTCCTCGTATAATACATTTTCATTCAAACCTTAAACTCTAGTTATTTATACAATATGTATAAATAACTTGAATTTAATTGTGAATATTTAAATTATTATATGTTTAAATATTATACACAAGTTATTACAAATCACAGCATATTAATGTAGAAATAAACTAGGTAAATTATTGAAAAATATTCAATATTTATTTATTGATCTTCTTCTTAACTTGAGCATCAGATCTCATCATGCATACATAAGATATTCATGAATTAGCAGATTCATGTCGATAAACATCTACTTAGTTTAGGTTTCTTTTTTTTTTTTTTTTTTGTAAAATGCTTAATGCAAAAAAATGAAACATAAACCCAACAAGTAAGTAATATATAAAATGTATTATAAAAATATGAAGTTCTTAATGACAAGCCCTGTCTATATAACTAATATACATGTATAAAAATGGTATGTAATTATATAGAAAAAAAATAGCATCCAGAGAAAAGAAGTTATATTTTATTCTTTCGATTTATCTGCTAATTTTTCTATATATAATTGCATGCATTTTCATGCATGCTGAGGAGTTGGTTAAATGTAACACTTTCAATAGCAAAACATTATGTCAATATTATAAAACTATGTGTTACGAAAATAACAAGTGATTATATAAAGAAATTAGTTATCAGGACAAAAAAATAATTGTTATAAATTATTCTTTTGTTCAGCAAGTTAGTAAGCTTTTAGCACGAATAACCTGTATATGGCAAATGATATTCAAATCACATATAGCCATCCCAATTATTTTCCTATAAGTAGGAGAAGTTACGTTTATTTTCTGATCAATCATTCTGAAATTACCTTGGACTCGAACCTATATGCCAGAGTTTCTAGCCTTTCTTGTTCTTTAAGCTGCTCTCGAACATCAATTTCGTGCTGATGTTCTGCTCTTTCTAGATCACGCCATGCCTTTTCGATGGCTGCAGGAGACGTTTCTTCAGGGGGCACCCACACGCTTTGTCCCAGCCGTTTCATTTGAATAGCAAACAGCAAAGCTTCTATCTCATTCTTGGCATCATTTCTGAAATATTAATTAAAATATCATTAGCCATTTTATGATAGTGATCAATCAAAATATATATCATGGTTATTATTCTCTTCAACAAAGTTATAACTCAGTAAATTATTTTCCAAAGGAATCAGAAGATCTTACGTAAATAACACGGCATATTTACTTTTCAGGTTTTTCTTTTGTTCTGTAAACTTTGAAGCGCGTTATCTCTTCTTGTATAGATTCCAGCGAATCCAAAGGTGGCATGTATTTAAATTCATAGACCTTTGCATTGATCCACTCTATAAGTTCGGATGCTTGATCATCGTACTCTTTCTTCATTTGATCGATTTCAATCATTTTCTGTAAAACCTATCAAAATAAATGGTTATAAGCAATAATTTATTTAAGTGGTAACTATTTTTATTATTTCGCTTTAATATACTCCCAAAAACAATTCAAATTAATTATATTCCTTTATCCTATAAATCGCGTATAGATTATTTTATCATAAAAAATTCATAGTTTGCTAAAATGTGAAGTCAATTTAATCGGTTTACAAATAATTAAAGGTATAGATATAATTCTATTAAAAAAGCGATATTTTAATTTAAATTAAAAATCGATACTATTTTAACCCTTACGTGTAGGCTTGATTTAATTCGATCGTACCACTGTGTGTGCGAAAAAATGTGAGTTATAATGTTAAAATTGAATATATATAATTATTAATAAAGAATTAAGCTTTAGTTTGTAAATTTGTTTTTAAAAAAGCTTTACTTAGTCTTCAATAGAAGCACTTGTTATTCAAAAAAATTTGTGTTGACTTTCAAGATATGAACTTAAAGATACCCAGTTTTTCACGTAATGATTCTCTAATAGTGAATCTTCGTGTTCTCTAATAGTGTTTGGAGAACATTAAATATGTCGTGGTCGTACTATCCTCCATGTGAAATAATACTTCTAGGGGTTGTAGACTAAGTATTGGAGTTTTCTACTTTGTCTCAGCTTCTAAATTATCAAGATTCCACCCGATTGTTTCTATCTAACTGGTTTCGCTCATCTCAATGCTAGGTAAGGGAAGCATGCTAGCGCAACAACAACATTTTTAATCCGTAATGGAAAGATTCTCCATCAAAAACATCCATTAATTTTTACAACGAAAACAAAATACATCGAAGTATTTAGAAGATTTATTTTGTTCACTTGTAAAAACAGTCTTGTGATACTATTGTCAGTCACAGTGAAGAATTCAAACTATGATCGTTTACTCTCTATATTTGACATTTAATAGGACTTATTTATATCTAGTGACTTTATCTTTATTCAAAGCAAGGCGATTTAACAAGGAACTCCTCGAATTCTTGCATTGGAGACTCCTCTGAAGATTTCACTTAACATTTGTTGATGGTTATTCGTTTATTGAAAAGTTATCCCGAAATTTAGAAAAACACTAAAAAATCCCCGAAAATTTCTCTAAGGAGTCATATAAAAATTGCAAAAAAAATAAAAAAATTTTATTTGTTTCCAAATTCGTCGTGGAAAAGCCCTTGCATGTTTCAAACGTGAACCAGTGGCAACAGTGATAGCAGTAAGAGTATCCTCAATGATATTGAAAGCAGTTAATATAATGAAATAATTTAAAACATTTATTTCATTATTTTTTACCATGCATCAATGTAAGAATAATTTTAACTGAATCAACGTATAATTAAAAAAATTTTACTATAGAATCATTGTCATTCTTCTTCTTAAAGGAAGTTAAAGCCATCAATATCATGTTGTCAATTTGAAAATTATGGTTGTTGCAATGACATAATAATAAAATACTTAATGAAAAATTAGTAAAAAAATTACAAAATAATTGAAAAATAATGAAAACACAGTAAAAAAGTGGCATAATGATGAAAAAATGCTTAAAAATGAAATGTCCTTTCACTAAGGATTGAATTTAATAATAAAATTTTCAACTCCTTATACAGATATAATTGATTCTGTAAAATAATTTTTTCTTCAAATATGATATTAAAAATTATCAAACTTCAACTGTCGAGTTTTTGCTTTGCGTACATTTGCAATTCTTTTCCCACCGGTCATTCCTTTTTTCAAGCTGGCAAGTCCTTTAGAAAATGTTGAGACATAGATAATGATGGACTTTTCATCTGGGTTGTCAGTGTCCACATCTGGAGGTAAAATATTTAATTTAAGAAAAAATATTTCAAATAGTACTTTAAGTAAATCAAATAAATTTTTAAGAATCTTAAAACTATATAAAAATTTATATATTTATTTGACTTAAAATATATCTTAATATTCTAAATGTTAAATCCAACAAGTCCTAGAGCAGTGTCTTCGAATAAAGTGATGTTATTATTGAAGAATAATTATGCAGCGCCAACAAGAGAATGGATTGAGAACAAGACATCATTTAGGGATATAAAACCTCAATTACTAGACTCTCGGGAATTCGCATTACTTAATGCCCCAACGAAAGTCAACTATCGTTCATAAACTTCATAACACTGGTTTCATACAAGAACATAAAAGTTAAGTAAATCTAATGCTAGAACAGTGTCTTAAAGCAGAGTATTAATATTTGAAATTAATGGAATATTACTACAGATATAATTAGATATTTTTACTTTCACTGGTTGACTACGAATATTTTAGACCTTCATAGTTCATTCGATAGACTAAATTTAAAAATTTTAACAAATCAAGTTTTTTAAAATATACTATGATTCTTATTAGGAACAAATCGTTAATTCATATTACTTTATTCCATAAAATAAATTTTTAATACGGCTTTGAAAAAAAAATAGTTTGACAGTTGTACAGATTTTATGGCAGAATAGAAACTAGTTTTTAATAACAAACTGGAGACAGTTATAGAAGTATGAAGTATACTCATATGGCATAATTAGAATTTATAGATAAATGTCAGCTTGTGACAAATCGAAAAAAAATTTATTGATAATCGGTCACTCAATTCATAGAAGATTTCTTCCTGAATTTTCAATGCCGTGCTTTTCAATTTTGAAAAACTTTTAAAATGTGTACATCAGCTATTGACGTTTGTTTGCTAGAACTAGAGTTATTTAGCATTCTCAATGGTTTAAATGAATGACTGACCGATTAGGTCACTAGTTTTACTTACCTTGTAATATTTCATGTTCATAGAGTACTTACAAAAATTAGTGTATAACTTATTATACTTGCAGTAAGCAAACATTTTAATGAGCCTTTATCAAGACTACATGAAAGGATATCTCAGCAAGAGACTTTCATTAAATCTTAAGATCGATGCCATATTTTTCGGTAGATTTATGGAGAAAGATGTACTACAAAATATAACTTCGAAACTTCACTGTATAGGATAAATATATTTTTCTGATAATTTTTGTTAAGTGTTTAAGGAATTCAATAAACTAATAAGTGATTAATTATCATGTGTGGTTTCTGTAAAACGGTATATTAATTACATTTAGTTCTTTATAATAAAATTATTAAATTTGTAATAAGATTATTAAAATAATTAAATTTAAAATATTTTAATTAATAAATAATTCCATAAATAACGTAATATATTTAAACTAACTAATAAATAATTTATCAGGAATTTTTTCCAGAATTTATTGAGCACTTAAGACTGCAGAATAAAATATTATAGATTTTTCTCTATTTTAAAAGTAGTAAATTAATACGATATCATTGATCTTTTATAAATACAGTGCTGGCCACCGTAAATGCAACACCTTGAAGGAAGTATGCAAATAACATGGAATTTACAACATGCATTAGCGGAGGTGAGATATGAATTTCAGTGTAATTAGAGTGCTCCTCTAATACTCATTGTCGGTACTTTAAACAACCAGCGCTAAATCTCCGATGTGTTGGGGCCAGTTGTCCTTCTTTACCTTCAGGGCTTGCCTACTACCCTATTTCAACAGGATAATGCACAACCACACGTGGCAGGCCTTTTCCAAGGGTTCTTAGTCAATCACCAGATTGAATTGCTTTCCTGGCCGGCTCGCTCTCCAGATCTTTCACCGATAGAAAACATGTGGTCCATGGTTGCTCAATGATTGACCCAGATTATATCCCCAACTGCCACACCAGATTAACTTTGCCAACGTGTGACGGCGTTGATCTCCAACAATGGTGGTTACTCTAGCTACTGATTTTCGCAGGAACCACACTTCACAAAAGTCTATAAATTTAATCATTTGATACTTGGTCAACATGTTATCTACAAAATAAATTTTGTTGTGAAATCTCTTGTCTTTCTTAGTGTTGC
Source organism: Latrodectus geometricus (assembly GCA_026290005.1). Classification (NCBI taxonomy): domain Eukaryota; kingdom Metazoa; phylum Arthropoda; class Arachnida; order Araneae; family Theridiidae; genus Latrodectus; species Latrodectus geometricus. The sequence continues at coordinate 101,107 of JAPDSC010154288.1, forward strand.
AATTTTGACAAATTTGGGTGGCCAGCAGTGTACTATGAATATATCACCATTTTTAATCTTTGAAAATAAATAGAACTAATGAACTCTGAAAATTATTAAAAAGTTCTAAAACATAGAACTCTTCATAAAATTATTCTTCGCGTCAACAATAACTTACATTTTTTTTTTAAATAGAGTTAGCTCCAGTAAAGAAAACAATATATTCCAGATAATTAAAAAAAACTAAAATATATATTAAAATCATATGAAAATAGCTATTAATTAAAGGTAAAAACAAATTTCAAAATTGTTTAGTTTTTAATGTTTAGTAAGTCAATTTAGTTACATAGTATATATCCATAAATAACAATCTAGTAAATTTCTATTCATTGCCATAATCATTACAAAAGATTATAATTTATAATAATTACAACAAACATCTGATCATTATAAATCAGAACTCGTTAAATAATGTTTCTTCAATTTATCAAAAATTTTAAATTAAAACTATCAGCAGAAATTACAATTTATTTTAATTAATAGGAATTTTTTGTGAATATACTGTGTCAGCATGCTATCAAAAATATTTAAATTTTCTGAAACAATTTTCAACTAAAGAGTTGAGTTCAACTAAGAGAATGAAAAGTCATTATTTTTATCATTTCCATTATCTGATTGATCTAACTATGGAAGATGCTTGATTGAGAAAAGATCTGATTTGAATCTGAAAAATTAAAATTAAACTGTCGCTCTTTAAATTTCTCATCAAACGAAACCGGAAAATTTATAAACAGAATTTAAGATGCGAATATAAAATGCGAGCATGTTTTGAAAAAAATATTTAATTAAATTTTCGATTTAATTTTTGTTTCATTTCTTTATGATTCCAGTGGTTTGATTGATCCAGCTCTGCAAGATGCTTGACCGCGAAAAGATCTGATTTGATTAAAATCGCATGCAAAAAAATAAAATTACATTGAAGTGTAAGCTGAAATCAGAATAATATATAAAGTACGTAGAATTTAAAGTGTAAGCATATTAAGAAAAAATATTTAATTAGGTGTTGATCTTATTTCTATTTCACTACTATTATTATCTCAATGATCAGATTAATTTAGTCAAACACGATGCTTGAATGTGCGCATATATCACACAAAAAAGATTTGATCGAATTTAAATTTCATTTGAAAGATTAAAATTATACTTAAGTGTTATTTTTATGACTTCAACCAAATAATTTAGAGGTTAAATAGAATTCCCATGATGTCATATTTGGATAAAATAATAAGAAAAATCTAATTTTTGCTATTAATTTATTCGTCTTAATTTTCTCTATTTTCCCATAGATTTAATTAATTATTTAATTAGTTCAGTTATTGTAAACCACTTTGCTCTCGCACTTTTGTGTGCTTCCTAATTCTTAAAGTACACTGCCAAATTTTAGGAATGTATTTAGTAAAAATTATGTTTTTTTTATTGTAAGTAAAGTTTGTTTAAATCAAGAAAAGTACACAATTTGTTTATACAGTTAAATACCATATTTTTTACACTTAAAAATTGCTTTTATCTTCGATAAATGTGACCTTACATATAGTAAAATATTTGCTCCCCGTGAAGAAATTTCAAGTATTCCCAGTATCTCAATTTTCTCTTCTTATTTGTCTGAATTCGGATTTTCAGTATTAAGCAACATAAAAAGGGAAAAAAGATCGAGATTGTTACATGTAGAAGACGATATGAGAGTTGCATTGTGTGTGTGTTTTATTTTTACGAGCAAATATAAATAAAATTATCAAAAAAACATCAAACTTAAATTTCTCGTTAAAAGTATCCTTATTATATTGTAAATAATCCCTTCATAAATACACTGTTGTTTTTGTAGTACATCTTATATTATTTTATTTTACATTCAAAATTGCTATGATAAACTATTTTACACAGTACATTATAGGTAAGTAAGGAACTTCTAAACTTATCTTTTTCTTTGGGCGTCGAAAAATTTTGAAATCATTTAAAATGTGCCGCAACTTAAAAAGGTTGAAAATCACTGAACTATTTGCTCATCACAACCTATTTTTATTTCATTAATTTTTTCTACAAACTCTTTCGAAGTGCTTCAAATACATTATTTAAGATCTATAAAATGTTTGAATGCATGTTGTTTTTAGTAATGATATAAATCATAAATGATGTTTTTTTTTTCCAGTAGAAACCTTATTTTAAAGAAGCAACATTTATTGAGCTGTAACTCCTTTTATTCAAGACTAAACAATTTAAAATTTTAGAATTTGGTGTTTTACCCTCTGGATCTAATAGACGAGGGACTCCAATGTGTTTTTGAGCAATATCAAACGCATTTTCTAAATTTTTTATATGTTCGTATGGCTTAAGAGCTTTGAAGTCCACAAGAGCAGGAACATGAGAATGAATGAGGGCGTTGAAGGCGAGCCCATCGCGCCAGCTACGATGAAAATCCTTCACACGTACATTAGGATACCTGTAAATAAGTAAATCCAAATCATGTTTCCACTCTTAAAAAGATATTGTATTACAATATCAAATATTAAATATAAAAATTAATAAAAACACTAAAAGCAAAAATTTTTAATTTTTAAAATTTTTAAAGAATTATGAAGTAATTTATCTTGGGTAGAGTATAAGTGTTTTTCTTAAAATACATCTCTTCTTGAACAAAGAATCATGGGGTTATTAGTTTGTAATGCTATTGTATATATTCAACAGAGCTTTAGGGGCTCAGTGGTTTTACGCCTCTTCCCATTAAGATCAGCAAAGTGAAGCACCATTTGTCCTGGGCAGTGACCACATTCTGCTTCACTGAGTTACTGGAGCTCCGTAGTCTGGAATGTCACGTTAATCTGTGATGTCCAAGGTCATTCCGCTGGTGTATCGTGGATATGGAAAAGAGGGTGCCAGCTCAGGTATGACCTCGTCACCTCATCATGGTTCAAAATTACGAGTCACATGGTACATCACTTTTGAACGTTTGATGGTTGTTACGCTTCTGCTTTTTGCATGATTATCTGTTGGGATGAGACTTGTAAATTTCCCAAGTTTCCTTCTGTACGAGATTTCAATAAGACCCACTATCTATGAAAAATCCTTCTGAATGCCTTCTGAGCTCCAAGAAAAATCCTAATTTTTAACGGTGCTAGAGGTGAAAATTTTCCTCTTGATTAAGGCTAACTATTTATGATAAGACATTATAATAAACCATAAGACATGTAGTAATATAAAACCATAAGACACAGTAGATTTTAAAAAGCATTACAAGTGCCAAACAAAAAAGAGTAACTTAAGTCATATTGGAAACTATTGGAGAAATTTTCTTCATTTGTAAGCAACTTCATGAAAACGTTTCTACATTTTCAGTCCACGATTTTTATAAAGCGTTCCTTTAATGAAAATAGATTTTGCAACACCATTATTTTATAATTTCCCATGAAATTTAGAAAAGCAAGAAACTAAATATTATATTTCCCTAGAAGTGTATGTGCCCGCATACGTTGGTATCAAAAATAAAAAAATTTGAGTTCGTCTAAGTCTATCAAGGAGACAAAGTGAATAGAGATAAGAATAGAAAAATGTGCAAACAAAAACCTTATCATAGGAAGATGTTTTTTCTGAAAAATATCTTAATATATATGTTCACGTGAAATAATTTTTTACCTATTATGTAACAAAGCTAGCGAAATATTTATTGAATCTCTCAAAAAATATTGTGTGTGTTTTATATTTGACGATAATTTTTTATTTCAAACATAAAATGACAAAAGTAAATATGTGGTGCTGCTCAAAAAGGTGTACATATCTTTAAATATTTCAAATTCTTCGTAAATTTAATAAGTAATAAACTAATTTTGTCAAATTAAAATAAAAAATATACATTTTAAACTTGAAATTCAGTTCAAATTCCTAATTTTAAATGGTATTTTTTCTTCAACATACCTCTAGAAGAAAAAAGTGCAGTTTTATCCAGAAAAACAATTATTCATATAGTTTATATGATGACAAGTGATGGAAGTATAATAAACTTTAGTTGTATTTTTCTTACTTTTGTTGATAAGAAAATAAATTACTATGTGTGCGAAAATTGTAGAAGGGAAGTCACTTTTGATTACATTATGAGTATTTAAACATTACTGAAAAAAAATTGCGTGTTATGAAATTAACAATTCAGATCTTTATTTAATAATATAATATGAAGTCTAGTCAATATTGATTTCATCGAAGAAGATACAAAAATCTAAATCAATTATAAGCAATTATTAGCAAAATTAAATATAATAATTTTCCTTTATGAGAAAATCTTTAAAAATACTACTGTCTAATTTGAAAATCTAAACTAGCAAATACATGCATTCGCATTATAGTATAAAACATGTATTCAACTTAAAATAAAGAAAACAAAATATTTGACAAATGTTAAAATGTATAGAACAAAAATGAAAGTACGCACATAAAAAAAAATAAATAAAATATTGTTTTGATCAATTAGGTATACTATTTTCAAATGCTAATCTTTTTCAATTTAATTGTGATTTTCATTATTCATTTTAAAAAATCAATAATGGGAAATCTGTTTTTTCTATTTACGCTGTATTTATTATTTAAAATTAGAATGAAATCCTTAGTTTAATGTTAAGTCTCATTCCATTCAGAATAAATATAGATAATAGCACTTAAATTATTTTATTATCTTATAAATAACGTTATACTCAAAATTTATCTGTAACAGAGATTTAAAAAAAATTGAATAAAAATCCCCGATATAAAGTCAACGCAGAGATTAAAGAAAGAAAACTCTATACAACCAAATAAAGAATAATTGTTTTCTATTTAGATAACTAATGATAATACCATTTATTTTCGGCTATTATACAGTGCTACCTATAGATGGCGCCACCAACGAAATCCAAAAGTTCGTGAATTTAATTTCTCATAATTATTTTTTCCTTAAACACACATGATATGAAATCAGAACTATTCTCAGGTTTCAAAATTACGATAGATTTTTAAAAATCTTTTGTACCTTAAATTGTTCGATTCATATATGGGAAAAAAGAAGAAAATATAAGACAATTCGTTTGCATATTGTTAAAAGTTTTTTTTTCTTTTTTTTAAGAATTCCAAAAAAATTATTTCAAGTAGAAAGCAATTACAGGAATTTGTAAAAATAAATGAATTTGTTGAACATATTAAAAAAAAAATTAGCACTTGGAGTCCATCATAACAATTAGTAACTAACTTCATTGAAAAAATTAATTTGCTTTATCTTGTGAGAAAATATTTCAAGAAATACAAAATTTTATGTCCCACAAATCGTTTAAAATTCCCTCATTAAAAATTAATCAAAGTGATTCAATAATTCAATTTGAGAATTTTTGATTGATTTGTTTGTCATTCGAAGGTTATTTTCTGCATACAGGACCTACGATAAAGCAGATTCCTGACTACTACAAACACCCATACCCAAGGTGAGATTCGTACCCACGATATGTTGAACCGAAGGCCAAAGAGTAACGATTCGGCTGCCAGTTTATCGTAAGCATGTTTGAGGAAATACAAACATTGATTATCGTCAATTTTTTTTAAACATTTAACCCAAATCTCAATATATTGAATTCTGTAAAATAAACAAATTATTAAAAATATTTTAGGAGAACAGTTTTATCAAAAGCTAATAAAACTTTTTGTTTAAAAATATTGTGATGTTTTTAAGTGAAATTTTTTGTTTTTATTTTATTTGTGCATTGAAAAATAATGTGTATTTGTAAAAAAGATTTCAGTGTTTGTAAAAGGCGCTAGCATTCAAGTTTTAAATTTATTACCTTATGTGGAATTTGTAAAATTGGACAATTTATGTAATAAATATTAACTTTGTATTCGCATATAAAATAAGTATCACATACAAGTAATTTTTTGCATTAACAACAAAAATTGTTGAAAGGAAAATAATTTCAACATTTTGATTAAATTACTCTTACTTTGATTAGAAACAAACAGGTGTCTATCGTTCTTAACGTAAAATTTTCTCGTAGCTAAAATTTGTACAAAAAATTTATATCAGATTGGAAATTTTTGTGACGGCAAATACTAAAATCCCTTGTATTTCAGAAGAGTACGAAGATCCAAATCTTTGAGGGTTAATCCTTTCAATATATTCAAAAAAATTGATTGAAAATAAATTATATTAGATATGGGACATTTGTATAGAGAAATACTCATAACTTTTTGAGATAAGGAAATAAATTTATCGCTCATTTCATTCATAAAGTCAATGAAAGTCATTGATCAAAATTTAAATAAACTCATGGTATTTCTGAATTATGTGCAATTGAACATCATATACAAATTCGAAAACAGAAATACGATGAGAAAATTCCTTAATAATGATTTTTAATTCATATGCACTCGTGATGCATTTCAACCAACAGAAAAACAAAAATATGTAGGCTGTTTACTTTAGTTCACAATTCTAAAATTGTCACGTAAAATGTATGAAATGGCATCTAAATTATAACATGTAGTAATTGTTATTGGTTCAAACTATAATCGTCTCAAAGACGTTTAAAATGTGATGTATACAGACATTTATAGAAACGTCTCTACAATTCAGAAAAATTAGACTGTTTGAAGTTAGAAAGTTAGACAATTTTACTAAGACTGTTTGAAATCCATTTTTTTTTTAATCAAATGAATTGCCTAATTTGTAAATGTATTTGTTAAAATTCGTATTCGAATTATTTTGACTACCACGTAGTAGACAATTAAACATTCGAGAGCATCTGTAATGCTTCTTAACATCTACAACATATTATTAGCTTCTTCATAAATATTGGACCAATTCACCAGTTCAAAGGAAAGAAACTCGGAAAAATTCCAGGCCATGAACTTACAGTTATGCATGTAGAAAGCAAAAATGTAATATTCATCTTCCATAGTACAACAGAGGCTGGAATCGAACATGGATCCTTCCACATCAAAAGCCGTAGTCTTATCATTAGGCCACGGTAAGTCCATTCAAAGTATGTGGCATCATGTAGAGAACAGCCTAACATCTAAGTGATATTATAAGACATTTGAACATACGCTGCATCTTTGCATTTGAGAAAGACTTTTCATAGAGAATGAACCATATTCAAGTGCCATAAAAAGTAAATCAGGAAAACTGTCAAGCACACACGCCGAAAGTTAATACATACAAAAAGCAGAACCCATCTTCTATTGTTCAGAATTGGTTGGGATCGAACCTAGGATTTTCCACTCCTATTACTAGATCGTGTAAGCCAATTAAAAATATTTGGAAAACACTTAAATACCGAAGAACTGTGTCTCCAAATTTCATGGAAAGAAAAGAATTTCACATGCTGTATATCTGTAAAGATATAAGTGTCGTGTGATCTTCTTTATAGTATCTCTGATAATATAATAAATAGAAGTATTTCTGCATGTAATTATTTTAAGGAAAAATAAATAAAAATTATATTTCTATGAGATTATTTTTTTAATTTATAAAAAAAGAAATACATATAACTTGTTTAAATTTATTTTTTAAGAAATCGAAACTAAAAATTTCTTTAAAATTAAATATTAAAAAAATACACAGCAGGTTTTTTTTTTTTTTTTTTTTTTTTTTAAATAAAAAATATCGTAAAGTAAGATAAAAAAAAATAATATTCTATTTTAAACTGTCTTACCCATCGGTCTTCGTTTTGCACCACAAAAGAAGAGACTCTTTTGCTATTTTTTGCACTGGGTAATAAGTCTGATCTGGAGGTGGTGGTGGTATAACTGAATAATCAGTTTCTGTCTCCTGAAAATTTGATATTTTCGTTAAGATTTCTGAGTACGATTTAGTATCCTTTTAGTAAGTATGATTTAGTTTAGTAAGTTTGAGTAAGTATGATTTAGTATCCTTTTAATCATAAATTTTTTTGACGGTGCATAAAATAAGTTTAATAGTCAAAGGCTATTGTAAGCAAACTATGAGCAAAAATATAGCCATTGCATAACAGCCTAACAGTCAGAGGCTATTGTTAGATTTTTTTAAATACATCGCATATTATTGCCTTCTGATAGACTGTAATCTATCAGAAGCTAACCCATATTCACGTGTCACAAGGGAGAAATCCCACAAGAGATAGATGTGTATCCTTTCTGCATCAATTCTGCCTGGACACTTGAAAAGGAATCAGGACGATGCAGAAACGAAACTCTTATAGGCCCATCAACAGTGCCAAAAATCAAACCGGTCTTTCCATTCCAAAAAAGGCCATCACACCATAAAGCCATGGTGAGCTTTAGTTAACATTAACTAAACTATTGTAACTAAATAGTTTAACACATTAGCGCATTTGCCCGTGTCTGACGCAGGTGAAAGTTACCGGTAAAATTTTACATGCCCATGCCTCACACGGCGCTCTTGTAACTAGCGTTATTTTATTTCTAATGCCCGTCTAAGATCTAATCCTGTAAAAATAGATAGATTATAATTAAACTTATTTAATATAGATGGCACACAGATAATTTTTTTACCAGTTTTTCAAAAAAAAAAAAGAAAAAACTCGTGCTTTAAGGGGTTAATAACTGATAAAATTAGATTAGGTTTAGATTTTTCAATATAATTTTAAATGATATTATACTCTATAAATAAGTCAATGTCTTGCACAAACTATGCACCAAAAAAGAACTTACATTTGCAACTTGCTGATTCTGCCAAATCTCACATCGGAGAATAATTGTCCATAGAAGACCTAGAATCAAATGAGGCTTTCCATCAACAATATCTTCAGAAGATATATTTTCTAACCTCATCTGGAAAAATAAATAAAGAATTGTCATTTCTCTTCAATTAAATACTTTTAAAAGATTTTCCAATTTTCCCTACAAAACGCGATATTGAAAATCTAACACCAAGAAACTGTGGTTAGGAAATTGAGCAAATTTCAGAGGAGCTACTCTTACCCACGTATGCAAATGACGTGAAATTTGCTTACATCACTACTAGTAACATTAGTATTTCCTGATGAAGTACTTTAATTTAGACTTTGCGTATTAACCCTCTGAATGCTCAATTTGTAAACCGAAGTTATTTCAAAAACTGTGTGACTTTTTTTACATGTTTTAAATCAAACTGTATTGGAGTACTGAAACTTACATTTATTTCTTCTCAGAAAATATTTTTTTATGCTTTGCAAGTTTATTGAATTATGATCAGATTTATCATTATCGAGAAGCAGTCTGAAAAAAATTACATCACAATCATAACTAAAATCACTTTCAGAATCTGATAAATCAGCAGTATGTAATTGTAGTTGATTAACCGTGACACGGTGTACAGTTGTTACCAGGTTTTGTTACTGTATCTTTATACATACATCTATAAGCTTTTCCTTGTACTTGCTTCTTGATTTATAATGCACATAACTGCTATGCAACTAAAATTGTCTACCTCCAAACGTTTTTCCTTTAAAAGGTCAATTTATCCGAGTTATCGTGAGTTTTAAGTTATCAAACTATCTTCCATAGTTTCATGTGCACAATTTAAACATCGATTCAAAAATCATAGTTTCGTAGTTCAATGATTTAAAATCTATTTTATCGCGTTTTTTTTTTTCTATAATACTTAGTGATATCTTAACGGCCGGGGGCATTTTAAAATCCATGTGTAAATTGCCTTCCGAAAGAACTTTTCATAGATAGTGTGACTCATTTACATGTCACAAGAAAGGAAACCCAGAAAACTCTCGAACACCCATCACTTTCGACATGCATGCAGAAGCGCAACATCCAGTCCTCGTTATTTCAACAGTGACAGGAATCGAACCCGGAATCTTCCTCTAAGAAAAGAATTGTCTTACTTTTGGAGTAATAATAAACTCGGTTAAAAGAAAAAAACTGTCATTCTTAGTTACTATATCGATAACATGTTTCAGCATAGTGTTTGGTTGCTGATCAATGTGAAATGTACTTTTTTGTTTGGTCATTCGAAATCTCTAACAACTAACTGAAATTTGAATAAGGATTCATTGTAAAACTAATTAACGAAAATAAAGTGTGATGTTGTTATAATGTAAAGAAATAATATTGTGTGTATTGTATGGCCTTACACGTAATATAAGCAAAAACACATCAGAATAAAATAAATACCATTTTGAAAAGTGTTTCTGCATAATATCATATTCATAACACTCTCCTCTTACTTAATAAACTGGTTTTATATGTAAGCATTTGTAATATTAACAATTGGAAACAAGGACAAAAAAACGAAAACTTCATTGTATATGTTACGTAAATGAAATGTTCACCACTACTTAATTAATTCAAATTATTAATTGTGAACTAATTTTGCATGTAGCTTCAATTTACCTCATACAACAAAACGAGTGTCCTTTGAACCAATTCCAGAATGCCACCAAAAAGCATTGCGGCCTGCGACTTCGAAAACTCAGTCATAGTGTTTTATGTAACTAAAAACAGTTATGCGAATATAGAATTAATCCATGCAACTGAGCAACAGAAAAATATGTTACCGTGTTTTTGCTTCGTTACTTGTGAAGACATGCATATCGGGAGAAGGTCTCTAATAAGAACTCTCTGTCATAGTCAACAATCATGTTACAACTGTAGTCTGTAGCATGACTGTGGTCTTTTGCATATAATCACTTAACGATTAAATACAGCGTAGTGAAGTATAGTTATAAGATTTTCCACACCTCTGCATATTTTGGTTAGTTTTGAATTTAAACTATTAACATTTTCGTTTGCATTGTTCAATGAATGATAGATATAAATATACTAATAGTAAGACATTAAGTTTTCGGGATATATGAAACTTCTACTTTTAAGACTGCAGTGGTCAGATTATGGTTAAATTATGGTCTTACACACCGCCATACTATTCTTTCCTTGGGTAGTATATTTTGATTTCCTTCCCATATCTCTAAGTACATTAAGTACATTGTGGATGCACTGAGATAGTGATTCAGAGATTTCAGAGCCTGTTCTCCTTTACCTCTAGGTATTGACAATGAGCCAATTGTTAACAAGAAATTGAACGCTCCCACGTTTTTCACGGTGTCCAAGATTTCTTTTTAGCACACTAAATCAAACTGCTATTTCTATATTTGCATTTATCCCAGATATTACGTCAATCAAACATGACTCATGATTGACTGGAAAATAACTGTCTTGGAATATAGCAATCACTACACCAGATTAACTTCAGCTATGCGTGAAGGTAACATAAGGAGACATTACCCAATAATATATGCAAACCCTGATAACCAGTGGTGGGTAGCAGTGGCTATTGTCAGTTGTAGATGGTTGATTCCTAGTGTTTTAAGTCTCAATGTCAAAAAATGAACTAGGTACGCTAAAACTTCCTCAGTTGTAAAAGCAATAAGCAATTGCTGATTTTCTCATCATCCTCATCTTATGAAAGTTTAATTAATTACTCAAATAAATTTAACTTTGATAACATTTGGCCTTTGTAACTTTGCATTTCAATAGCTAGATATGTAATTACATAGTTTTAAGGTTTTGTATATCAAATAAAAAATAAAACACTTTTAGAAATTTGTACAAAGCTAATGAAAACAAGTTAATAATTTATTATGAAATAAAACTGAAATATTTTATTTTCTGCCAAATGCATGCACAAACATTTTGATTACAGCATGAATATGAAAGCTACAAACAAAATTTTCTTTATGAATTCAGGTAATACTAAAATTATTCATTGATTATTGCAATTATACTGCAGCTTTTATGTTAAACTAAAATGACAGTTCAACAATTGTGATTTAGTTTTAGATATTTTTTTAGTTTCTTCTGTTGCCGTCGCCTACAGTTAAATAGAATTTCTGCGGGTAACCGAACACGTTAGAAGAAAAAACATTGAGCTATTTAAACACAGTAATGTAGATTATCAAGTGCATTACAGCAAAATTTTCTAAATTTATAAAATCATATATTTAAAATATCCTTCATATAAATACTTTCAAAAGAACTGGATTTAAAATTTAAATAGAGTTGCTTTTGTATCCAGAGGCTCGGTATCGCAGTGGTATTATTTCGTGCCGGATAGCAGTAGAATTTCACTATTATACCTCATACATTACAAGCAATTTTACTATTATCCTACATCATCATAAATATTACTCTATGCAAGTAGTCTATTTAATCCGAGTAAATGTATTTTACTGAAACGTAAGGTGACAAACTAAAAATAGGGATATTTTCAACCATTCCTTTAAAATAAAATAATACTATTAGCTAAATACATTGATAGATTTATTTCACTATAAAAATGACTCAGCTTTCTAACGATTTCTTTTTAAGAAAAATAGACCAGTCAAACTTTCCACGTTAAGGAAATCAATTTTCAAGTCTCATAAAAAAAGTAGTATAATTACTTTTTTCTGAGACTAAAGAAATATATATATAGTATGATACACTATGATTATATTTGTTCGCTATGTTTCATAACTTACTTTTTTGCTGTGTAAGAAAGCGATACATCTGCTGACATTTTCTATTTTGTTAATCCTGGCAGAACCTTTAGCTGGCTTCCCAAGTTTCTCTCCTGTAAGAGATTCTAATAGCTTCATCAACTTCAGGCCATCTCCAAGATCTTGAAACAAGTCGTTGATTTGTAAACTATACTGAAATGAAAATATTTTAAATGTAAGAATTCAATTTACTTCTAAAATTAAATAGTAGTTTAATCAATCAAATATGTGATAGCCAAAGACATTTCAACCTTTATGTAGGTTGTATGTAATCTTGGCCTTATATCAATGCGATATTAGAAGATAAGATATTAAGACATTATATCTTGCCTTCCGAGAGGACTTTTTATAGTAGTAAGCCATAACAGTTACGTACCTCAAGAAAAGAACTAGGAAGATTCTCAAACATCCTCCCCCTAAAAATTTGCTTGTAGAAAGCAAAAGCGCAACATCCGTAGCTTGCCATTCATCAATAGTTAGTTGTTGTTGCTCTCCCCGACAGATTTTCTTGCAGAAAGCAGAAGTGCAACATCCATATCCTGCCATTCTTCAAAAGTTAAATTGGCTTGTTGCTCTGTGGTCGCTTTTTTTGCGCACAAGGACTACTCGGACCAGAACTTACTATTTAAAGTGGATTCTGAACCACTATAATCATCAATCTGCGACCGGGGGAATCGAACCCGTGAACTATTGAACTGAAGGCTACTCTGACTGGAATCAAATCTTCCATTCCGAAGAGTATGACCCAACAACAGTACACTACCTACCACTTGATTACTTGGTCCTACTGAACATCGTTTGCTGATTTTTGCTAAATGAAAATCATTTGTTGGAAATTTTTCTTTTATAATTCTCTTTTGATGTTAACATATTAATTTACTTTTTAATGAAAAGTAACCTTACATTTGATAACATCAAGTGTCATCAACTACAAGTTTAACAAATTGTATTTGAACTTGAGTGGATAACAAATTTTCAATAGTTAATAAAAAGTATTTTGTTAACTATTGAAAATTTGAACAAGATATATATATATATATATATGGAAAGAGTGTGAACTAATAGTAAGCATTGAAAAAATATAAAAAGAAAAATACTGCAATGTTATTTATTTTTCAAAAAAAAATGTAGAAAATGAATAGCAAAGTTAAAAGTATTTAGCTTTGATTACTTAAAAAACTTATATAATATTTTAGAGATTAAAATTATCAACAAAAATATTTTCTTATTGAAAACGTCCCTAGAAAAATTTTCTCTCTCCCTTTCTTCCTTAATATTAGCATAAACTAGAATATTTCACAAATATTATTTATAACGTTATTTTTATCTGATAACGAATTTCAAGTGGCAAATGTATTTAAAAGACTATCAAGGACTTTTAATATTCATCCACTAATAAAATTCGCAAATTTTTTAGAAAACGTATTTAATTCTTATAGATTCACAAGTACCACAAATCTAGTAGCTTTATTTCATTATTAAAAATCACAACAGATTCTACTGCTCAAAGGAATAAAATTTTTAAATTTTCCTTTAATAAATTTTATAAAAATCAAATTGCACTTTTTATTCTTTCACAAAAGCTTTTTTTATTTATTGCATAGCATATGTAAATTTTTATTATTTCATAATCTTCTGGTATTTTTTTACTCTATACACTTTCAAATCAATACTGTGATGCTTAAAAATATAAAATTAATTTTGATGAGTGAATAAAAATTCTAATGTTGTTATTCTAGGCAAATAAAAATAATTATCAATCACGTATAATGTGATACTATATATTCATTTATATCATTATACATTCATTTATCATTATATTATTCACACCATGTAATTAACATTAGGTCTTATTAATGTTCCATTAACTCATTCAACAACGCTATAATATTATATTGTTTATCATCTAATTATATTTTAATTTCACCAAAGCTTTTTCATGCATTTCTTATGCTGTGTATATAATTCTGCACAGCATATAACAAATGAATAACAGATATTCGCCATTTTTTTCATTATATTGTAAACATTAGTCTTTCTAGCAAACTTTTATTGACTCATTACAAATTCAGATTTTCCTAAGTTGCAAATGCAGGTAAAATAAAAATTTTAAAAAGTTTCCAAGAAAACATGTAATTTACCTTAAGCCTTATTAATGTTTTAACTTATTGAACAATGCTGTAAAAATTTTATGTTTTTCATTTAATTATATTATACTTGCTAACTCTTGTGGAAGTAGAATTCTCTCACTTCAAGTAAATACATACACTACTGGCCATTAAAATTGCTACACCAAGAAGGCGACATGCTATAGACGTGAAATTTATACGAAAGGAAGAAGGTGCTGTGATATGCAAATGATTAGCTTTTCAGCACATTCAAACAAAGCAGGTGCCAGTAGCGACACCTACATTGTGTTTAAATGAGGAAATTGTTCAGCCGGTTCCTCATACACAAATTGCATTTGAACGTTGATGCCTGGTGAAAAGTTGTTGTGATGCCTCGTGTAAGAAGGAGAAATGCGTACCAGCATGTTTCTGACTTTGATAAAGGTCGAATTGTATATCTTATCGCAGTATTGCTGCTCACGTCGGTCGAGATCCAATGACTGTTAGCAGAATATTGAATCGATGGTTTCAGGACGGTAATACGGAACGCCATGCGGGATCTCAACGGCCACCTATCACTAGCAGCCGAGAAGACAGGCATATTATCCACATGGCTGTAATGGATCGTGCAACCACGTCACGAACAGTTCGACGACGTTTGCAGCAGCATAAACTCTCAGCTCGGAGACCATGGCTGCGGCTTCCCTTGAGGTTGCGTCATAGACAAGAGCGCCTTCAATGGTGTGATCAACGACGAACCTGGGCTCACAAATGGCGAGACGTCATCTTTTCAGATGAATCCAGGTTCTGTGTACAGCATCATGATGGTCACATCCGTGTTTGGCGGCATCGTGGTGAACGCACACTGGCAGCGTGCATTCATCATCGTCATACTGGCCCATCACCTGGCGTGATGGTATGGGCTGCCATTGGATACACGTCTCGGTCATCTCTTGTTCGCATTGACGGTGCTTTGAACAGTGCACGTTACATTTCTGGTGTGTTATGACCCATGCCTCTACCCTTTATTCGAGACCTGAGAAACCCTACGTTTCAGCAGGATAATGCCCGACCGCATGTTGCCGGTATTGTACGGACCTTCCTTGATACGGAATATGTTTGGCTGTTTCCCTGGCCAGCACATTCTCCAGATCTTTCACCAATAGAAAACGTCTGGTCAATGGTTGCCGAGCGACTGGCTCGTCACCAAATGCCAGTCACTACAGTTGATGAACTGTGGCATCGTCTTGAAGCTGCATGGGCATCTGTACCTGTACATGCAATCCAATCTCTGTTTGACTCAATGCCCAGGCGTATAACTGCTGTTATTACTACCAGAGGTGGTTGTTCTGGGTACTGATTTCTCAGGATCTATCCAGCTAAATTTTTTTCGAAAATTTAATCACTTGTTATTTCTAGTATATATTTGTCCAATAATTATCTTTTTGTAATCTGCATTTCTTCCTGGTGTAGCAATTTTAATGGCCTGTAGTGTATATTACAATAGGATTGCGTTGGTACAAGTAGTACAGTGTTGCAATATGATTGTTATACTATTTATTCCAAAGTAATATGACAACTATATTATAATCTATTTTTTAAATCTAGAATGTAATTGGAGTATATTTTTTATATCTATAGTGTAAACTAGAGTGAAATTCTCTTCAGAAAAAATAAATGTCTTATCCTTTTCGCAAATATTCGTGAACACTTAATTCCTTTCTTCTAGATTATGAGATATAATATCTTCATATATTTGTTACAGTCAGAAAATGATAATTTAAGAAAAGTATTTTTCTACTTTAAAAATGAAGCGAAATTGGAATCATTTTTCTTTCATCGCGTATGTTCCCGGAGAGGAAAAAATACTCATCGACACTAGTTAAGTGTTACATAGTAAGGAAGTAAGAAAGACTTACTTTGCGGACTCGAACAGGTGTTCTGCCGATTATTTTCTTCATGTTATATTGCTTACTAGTACTAGAAAGTATTTCACCAATATAGATATGTCTTTTTATATAATGCTGCTGTTTTTTTTAATATTTGTGTAGTAATTAAAGTGTGTGCGTCAAATTTAAAATTGTGAATTGCTTAAATGAATCACTGATACAATATATATATATATAT
>JAPDSC010154288.1:133213-184022 GCA_026290005.1 Latrodectus geometricus
ATATATATATATATATATATATATATATATATATATATATATATATATATATATATATATATATATATATATAAGGATAAAGACTAGATTTTTAACACTTATTTCAGATATGCAAGCCTAGATCATGACTGAATCACCACCCCATAATCATTTGAATTAACTGTTTTTAATGCTTTATTTTTTGACCGACTTATTTCATATCATATATATTTAATATGACACATTTTTTTTTAATCTTATTCGTACCGAAAACTTTAAATTTTTTAATCTGCAAATAGACTGTTGCTTCGAAAACGTAAAGGTTTGTTCCCTACTTTTGACGATAATGTAACTACTCTTTCTGATTTGCCTAGTACTCCGTTCGCATTGCACTTTTGAAATCAATTTAAAGATAAACATGATTTAAAGCTCAACAAACAAAGCGCTGAAAACAGCGTTTGCACTGCCTTACACTCGGAATTGATTTAAGGAATATTGGTTTTTGTTCAAACCTTATTGTTAATTGATAATGTAAATGACATTTTTGAAGTTTTTGTAGCTTAACACATTTTTCATACATTTACAGGACAAAATGACGTTAAAAAAATATTGTCGGTATATCTATTTCTTCTCAAACCTAATTTTTTATAATTATTCAATATTTTTATAGATAATTTTGTTTTACCATTTTTCCAAAATTTTCCTTCTCTTATATGTATTTTGATCGGCTTTAAATATTTCAACACAGAAAACAAGATGGTACTAAATCAATTGAAAGGTATTTAAATCACTTCACCAAACTTATTTAACATAAATCATTTCCGAGTTCCTTAAATCACAAGATACCACCACAAAAAAGGTCAATAGAGATTCAAACGCATTTATATGTGTAGTGCGATAAGGATATGAGAAAATTAAGGTTTGTTATGAAATACCCTTTCATATAAACTATAAGGTGCTCACCTTGGAATACTTGTGATAAATAATATTCTACGTATTTTCATATCTTTAAACATTTTCACAACTCTTAAATTTGACTTTGAGTTACATCTCTAACAATCCTAACTACAATATTAGTTAATCATTCAAGCTAGCTAGTATAATTTCTAATTTTCTTATATTCTGAAAGTTAGTCAAAAATTCTTTTACCATAGTATGATTTTTTTTTTTTTTTTTTTTTTAAAACAATATTGACTATTTTATATAACGATTTGCCTTTTTTCAACAAATTTTAAAATATGTTAATCGCGGTTCCAATATTATTGCCTTTCTTATGGTGAAATTCTTTTACTTAACAAAAGAATTTTTACCATAAGAATCAGAAACACTACCAAAAATATCAAAAATACAGGAGAAAAATTTTTTTAAGAGTTATTTCAATCGATAACAAATTATTTAACACAAAATTTGGAAGATTATTTTAAAATAGAACAAAGAAAACATTAGACAGCAGTCGAAAAGATGCTGTCTAATGTTTTCTAATGTTGATTTTTATGCTTATAAAGCATAAAAATGGGTGAGCGTTTAGTCAACTAGATTATCTTAATGTGCTTTGAATGCTTAAGTTTTGGCCGAATTAATAAAACTAATTGGACGAGTATGCTAGTGAGTGTTCACATTCATTTCAATCAAACATATGATTTCTGGTATACAGCAGTGCGCCACCTAACTGTTAACTGAGATTGTTGACAAAGATGGAATTAAACTATCTTTACAAGTCAAATTGCATTTTCACAAATCTCTGTATTTGGCGGAAAAATTTCTAAATAAAAGTAAAAGTTATTACTTCCATGATGGCCATTATTCATACTCATCACTGACAAGCAAATGCTTTCGCCTATATTTGTGAATGGTCTCGCCAAATATTAGACTACAGCTCAATAGATTAAAATTGTCTGCTGCTATGAATCTAAAATTAACTGTCGAGTTGAATGATTTGATATTCAAGTCTTTAAATTAACAGTTTGAGGTCTATTTTTATTTCAGAAGTAGATAAATGTGGGTGTAATATTTCTGAACATATCTCGGATGTAGACCTATGTCCAGAAACACTGCATCCACTTCAAATGTAGACCTTCTATAAATTCTTTAAGCAGTGAATCTCGATTGAGTTTTAATGTACAAAAAGTAATCTTTTAACTATCTAACAATCAACCAGACTAACACTAATAAACAACCAAATTATCAATTTAAGATAGACTCATTAATGTAAGAAATTCCGATCATAAAAGTATCAATCTTTTCTCTATAGAGAGTTACATTATCTCATTAGATGAACCCCCCTATAGTCGTATTATCTTATTTCTTTTTGGTACTTTTTGGATTGGAAAGTTGTTCTAAGCGCAATATTACACCTATCGATTTTCAAGCTACCATTTTATCATTAACAAATTCACGGCCATTAACATTAACTGTTTCTCTGGAGGGGAAAAAAGTGATGAACATATAGATAAAATTCAAAGTTTCGAGCATACAATAAATTCATAAGGAAGCCATTTGTTTTGCTGGCACATCTTTCCTAATTAAGTAAGCATAAATGATTTCATTAGGCATGCAGTATTTAATTGCAAGTCCTTTACGTTTAAGAAATATCAACTTCGATAGCATTTTTCAAATCATCACTGTTTAAGATTGTTAGGGCATTCGATCGAGGTGCATCTTCGAGCGATTCATCACAGAAACATAATTTGCGATGCCACCTTTATGCAGTACATTTAATTGTTGTCTCGTTTCCAAATAACATGCATTTTTTTGGCAGGCCCAGCATAGTTGTACTTATAACAAACATCCTCTAATAACCTCCTTATCTAATTGCGTTACTAAATTTCTTTGAATTTCCAAACAAAACCGAAATCATTAAAATTTCCTCATGAGTAAATCTCATATCACTTATCTGGATATACCGAAGGTAGCTTTATGCTAATTGATGTGTGCACATATCAAGCATTTGCCTCATCTAAAAGCAACAGAATTTTTGTGGTTACTTGATACTATATATAAGGAATATTCTCTTAAACATTCTTTATATATATCTTCACCTTCTTTATCTTTTCTTTTCCTTTATATTTGTCTGCACCTTAATTTTAATAAAAATCAGCAATTTTTAAGTTTTGTTCTATATTTAGCTATACAATAAAATATCAAATAATCACAATAAAGAAAATGTATAACATTTACAATTTTAACCTGACATATAAATTAAGAAAATAGTATACTGAAATTAAAAAATAGACAATTTGATTACTAAAAAAGCTACATGATTATAAATTTTAAAGTTACGTTATATGCAAAATCTATTTATAAATTGATATCTAAAGTTATATGCAATATCTATTTTTAAAAAATATAGAAATTGCATTTCAATGCTAAAATGAATAAATTATTTTTGCTTTTTTAAAATCATTTTATGAAAGTGAAATGCATTTCTATAAAGAAAGAGAAATTAGTTTCTCTGAATTAATTTCTTTTAATAATGGTCTTTTTGAATATAGAAATATTGTTTACAAAATTTAATTAAATCTTATAAAATCATTAAAATATTCTATCATTATAATATTTTTTAAAAATTACAAGCACTAAAATTAACTAAAATAATTGCCGCTTTAAAAATTAAAAAATTTACATCACTGATAATATTTAATTTAAAGTAAAACTACTCTATAAAGAATTTAATGTTTAGGAAGCATTATATTATGCATACAAATATGCATATGGAATATTTCTGATACAATATCATATTGATAAAATAATTCATATTGAATCAATAGCATAACATGAATTGTTTAAGGTTTTAAATTTTGAAAATCTTTAAAAAAGAAAAAAATTGCTATAAATTTTTTGCAGAAAATAACTATAACATAAGAAAAATTTATAGCAAAATAAAACAAAAATAGATCAATTAAAAAAATATATAGTTAGAAACAGTGAAAATCAGAATTTTATTTCACTATGCCCTGCCATAAAAAGAACTTTAAAATTAAAGAAGCAACTTTAAAGAAATCATTTACAAACACAAAAATTTAGATTTCATTCACAAAATGAGAAAAATCTGAATGAATCAGGAAAATAAAACAAAGTTGGTAACTTTGAAAAACAAAAACTAGATTGCTTCCCTTAATACATAAATAAGAAAAGCCCACATCATAAATACTGCCTTCTAAACACAACCTAGTTCATGATATCTTAGTCATTTATGATTAAATATCAAGCTTTTAGTTCATAGCTTAGAAATCGCCATACATCTGAAATTATTACTTGGGCATTTCAAAAGAATGAACACCAACTTTTGCATAAAATTTTTGAGTAACAGAAGAGTTACCATATTAAAATGTCAGTCATCTAAATCATAAGTAGATAATAATGGAAATTTAAATGATTTTTATTGGCATTTATTTGCAGTTTATTTGACTATAACAATAAAAATATCAATTACTGAACCATATGAGTAGGTTTTTATTTGTGCATCAAGATAAATTTTTACAATTATAAACAGAAAACAGTATGACTCAAAAATATATAATGAAACAGATCTTGACTAGACTCTAAATTGAAGGTTATGTGATGTTAACGTTAGAATTCAGCTGATTTTTTACTCTGCTTATCCAACATATCGTCATCATCATTAAAATCTTTATCTGCTGTGTTAAGTTTAGGGAGACTTCTAACAGCAGCTGTCTTTTTAATTGGTCCTTTTCGAGGGTCAATGACTCTTTGATCAGGTAAAATATTACTGGAAAGAAAAATAATTAATGTGAAAAAGAATTTGATTCAAGAAAAATTAATAAATCTATTGTTATTTTAAACAGTTTTAAAATATAAGAGTATTTGTTAGCAAATGTATTATTTAATGGAATAAATTCTATCAGTTTTTTTTTTTTCCACTACAAAAAAATTATTTTAGCTGAGATTTTTCAAGGGATACAATCCAATGATAAAAAACAGAAAATGTAAATAATGAAACAATTATTCTGATTAAAATACTCTTTATTATTTTAAACATAAAACTAAATTCTTTATGTTTGAAAATAACTTTTATAAGAAAATTAATTTGAGCACATTTGTTTTCAATAATTTTTTTTAGTAAATCAATTCCAAGTACCATAGAAAATTATTTGTAATCCCTATTTCATTTTGTCAAATATAATAACCAAATTTTTCACACCATTCTTCTTAATATTGCATATAAGATTGAATGATATTAATGTTAATTTTAAAATACATGTGATAAGTACAGTTGATGAACAAATGAAAAGTTTATATATTTTGTAAAATAAAAAATTTTAAGTTCTATTGTAACTTTACCATAAATTTACATACTAAATCAAGCAAAATACATGTTTTCATGCAAAAAATGTAATATATAAAATAAATAAGTTTTACAACTATTTTTTTTATTATGTTTAGAAAGTCCATCTTTAATTTAAAAATTTGAAGTTTTTCACTTTGATTTTTTAATTAGCAATGCAAGACCTATAAATTTTTTCACAGTGCAAGGTTATAAAATGTTTACAGTATCATATTGCTCAATAAAAATAGGCTTAATTGAAATAAGAACAAAAGAAACATTTAGCAAACGTCCATTTGAAATTATACAAAGAGTTTGAAATGTTTGACAATGGAAAAAAAAATGTATTCTCTACCAAAATGACTATAATTTTCATTTGGAAATAAAAGCTTAGAATATACAAAAGTTCATTCAACTGCTAATTCTCCATTAGCCTATGAAATAAGTAGAGATGAACAATGAATATAATTTTTAAAAAATATAAAAACTAATAAACAAATATTGATATATTAATTGAAACTTAAATCTGCAGTTAAAAATCTTTAAAAACTGAAAAAAAGGCTTATATATTTTTCAAAATTCATTCAATTTTTTATAATTAAACTAATTAGAATTTTAATTCAAAGAAGCATTTGTTCAAAGGAAGTACAAAAATACAAAGCAGAAACTATATGGATGTCCTCCACATTTAGTTGAAGGATATTAATTGAATTTATTATTTAAAGAGCTGAAGTGACTGGGGAAATCCATTAAGTTTCATACTTTAAAATATGATGCTTCAGACAATGAGATCCCATGGTCTTATGGGAGTCTAGTGAAAGTAGGAATATTAGGAGTATCATACAGATATTTTAAATGACGTGGACACTTTGCAATGGAGCCATTTTCACTTCCTTCAAACATTCGAAGACGACTTTTCATAGCTTCTAGATTCAACATGGCTTCAGTAATTTCTGTCATGTAAGCTTTTCTGGTGTCATTATACTTGTGAAATGTCTGAAAAGAAAGAGAAATTTAACAATTCTGAATAAATATGACACTTTAATAAAGGAATTTGATATTTATACTAATTTACCTTTGATTCTTGATCAAGCTTCCATTCTTTATCTCGTAATTCATTGTATAATGAATTTCTGTCTTTTTCCAGCTGCTTTAGATAACGAAGAAGCTGACTCTAAAAATTAAATCTGATATTATAATATCAAATTAATAAGAAAGGTGGTTATAGAATCTTAGAACATTACTAACATGATCATAAAGTAATATTTATGTACATGATCTTCCTCTGTTTAAGATATTTAATAGGTTTAACTCTTTGAGATATTAAATTAAAAAGTTTTTGAATTTGATTAATTAAACCATAATTTGCATTTTTGTGGCATTTTATACATTTTATCATGAGTATAAATAAAAGTAAATTAGAAATAACAATGACCTTTTATTTAATTTTAAAAAAATTGAGATATTTTAAGAATGCATTTCTGAAAAAAAAAATTCTGACCATGTGCTTCTGAAAAATATAGTTCAATATATTTAATATCATGCAACAAAATCTACAATTTTAATTGCCCTTGCTTAGAAAGAAGTCTCAGTATAAAAAGCAGAATCTTATAAGTGCATCATTGCTTAAGAAAATTCAATGTGAAAAGGTACCAAAGTAGTTTATAATGAAATATGCTGTATTCTTTTAATAGTAATATCAAATTAATTTTAAATATATACATTAATAGCTAAATAATGTGTTTTAATAATGACGAGGAAATTATAAATGCTATGTATTTTTATAATTCATTTAAAATAAATAACTAAGCAAACCAGAATCATCAGGGTAAAGTAAATTCATAATCGGCCACGGTGGCCTGGTTGGTTAGGGCGTCATTCTCATTACCAAAAGGTGATGAGTTCGAATCCCGGCTTAGCTGAAGACCCGTCATGTTCACTAATGGTGACTGGGGCACATAAAATATATCGGATCACAATGTCCATCCAAATTAATACTTCTGGGGGTGTTTAGAGCCAGGCTATGGGTTTTCTCTGGTTTCAATCTTTAAATTGGAAGATTCACATGGTACTGCCATCTATGAGCCAAAAGTCGTATTTCCACCTTTATATGAGGGTGTTCTACTAAAAAATACGGAAGACGCTCTCTCTCTGACTTCATTAGCCTAGAATCTGACGGGCAGGCTTGGCGTTGCAAAGTACCATTAGTAACAACAAATTCATAATGTAAATTTAAATATTGAGAAAAATTTGAATTCAGCATAAACAAAGAAAACATTAGAGCAACAATTAAAATCTGACAAAAAATATTTTTGTTCTTTTAAATAAAAATTTAACATTTTCATGGATTATAAATTATTTTGTATTATATATATAAAAAAATGAAGCATTGTAATGGTTCCAGAAAAATACAATTGATACTTTTGTTTTATAGATGTAAAGTGATTATTTTTAAACAGAAAAAAAACTAAAAGAATTTCATCAAGAACAATTCAATTCAATTGGAAACTAAAAATAAATTCTTTTTTTCAGCAATTTATTGTTTGACTTGTTTGTTGCTCAACAGTCATTTATTGCACACAAGGACTAAGTAGGCCAGTATTACTACAGTCTAAAATGGTAAAAAAAAATATAGTAGTTTAAAATGGATTATGGACAACTGCAAACAGCCAAGCCCACAGCAGGATTCAAACCCACAAAATGCTGAACCAAAGTAAATAGTGCTGAACCAAAGTAAAAATTTACAATATATTTTCCTTCTAGACATAGTTGATATTGCAAAAGACAGAGTGACATTGTAAGAATCATGTATTATGCTGAATGAGCACAAATAGAAAAAACGCTTTCTTAACAGATAGTACTTAATTGCTTTAATATTTTATAAATATAAGTACAATATATTTCTAATTTAATTTAAACTGATATTTAACACATACTTTAATTACAAAGAAATTGATTAATAAGATGTAAATCTTATGTAATTTGTACTAAATATAAAGTTAAATAACGTAGAGGTATTTTTCAAAAAAAAAAACTTTTCAATTTCTCCCACGAAAATGTAGCTGTATGAATGATATGAAATGCTTAATTGATATATTACATTTACTTTTGATGAAATGCTTATTCATCCTATACCATTTAATAAAGATGAAACTGAATACTCTCACTTTCTTTTGTGTGATGGATGGGGACCACATAAAAGAAAACAAATTTTGAAAAAATCAAACAAATAGCTATAAAAATTGTTTTAACAACACAATTAAAAAGTACTTTCATGTGATGTAAAGAGAACTGCATTTTAAGTTTCATTTAAAAAAATAACTGAAAACTTTATTAAATTGTTAAGAACAGTTATTTTTAATGAAATCAAGACAATGCTTGGAAGCTACTTGGAATCATATTTAGAAAATACTGTGAAACAGTTTCACAACATTTCTGTTTATAAATCACTTTCTTTAGCGGAATTTTCAATCACACAAAACAGAGACGAATGAAAAAGTAACTCATTCCTCCCTTCAAATAAACTTCTATCTACTCATTAAAACAAACAATTCATAGCACGAGACAAGTCACCAACTAGCTCATTAGCAAAAACCAACTGAGGATGCCAAGCGAGACATACTGTTTTAGGAAAACCTGAACTAACATGATGCAGATGTTTTTCAATCTGGAATCAATGCACTTTTTCATAGCTTTCCCTCACAATATGAGATTGCACATTTCAT
The DNA here is from genome assembly GCA_026290005.1 of Latrodectus geometricus. NCBI lineage: Eukaryota > Metazoa > Arthropoda > Arachnida > Araneae > Theridiidae > Latrodectus > Latrodectus geometricus. Next base: position 142,202 of record JAPDSC010154288.1, read on the forward strand.
TTTTTCACATAGAAATTTTTAAGCATTTAACAACTAAATTATGTGATGATAGAATTCCCACAATACACAAATGGTGTGTAATTGGCTAAGATAACACTTATGAAAAGTGACAAAATACCTAGCAAAAATTGAAAAAATAACAAAGCTAATAATCTTTTATAGTTTATTTTGTCAATCATATTTTAATTTGACTGAAATTTTCATACACCGCACAAAAACAATTTTGAGAGTACTAGTCATCATAGTTTTTCTGACGCTCACAACATGAAGTATATTTATTAATGGTATCCATCATATCCCTATATTTTGAAGTAATATAAAAGAACTTAGTTTCAATTTTTAATTTTTTCAATGCAAATTTATTGTTTACTGTTTAATTTGGGACAGTATATTTTTTATTTAGTGCAAGTGATAAATCACAAAATAAATTTATATTCACTGCTGTACTTAATGGTCTCATCAATACTTAAATTTAAACTTGACTTAAATACATACAAAAATTTACCTATAAATTTCACTATTATTTTTGTAATTTAAAAATGTTTGTAAGAAATATTGGATTGAAATTAAATTTATTAAAATAAATTACATAAATTTTGTAATGAATAAAATTCTCCTAAAGGACTATTAACATTACAGTAGAACTACATTTATCCTGATTTACAAAATCCCTTAAATAACTTTTTCAGTTATTTTTAAGCAGATTGCTTTAATTTTGAAATATCAATTAAAATTTCAGAAAATCATGAAAATCTTGAAAGTAACTGGTCAAAACCAATTACAGCTGAGACAAGTCAACCGAGTCATGGGACCAAATATTATTTATTTTATGAAACATGAGCAGCATTCCCTTAAAACTTTATTGTAAGTTTTCTTTATATGGAGAACATTTTTTATAAGATTATCCTTGAAGGCCTATAATGTGCATAACGAAATTTGAAACTTTTTTAACACATATTTCGTGGATTATATACAGAAAAATAATGTAAACAAATAGCTCTACTACTTATTTAACAAAATATGGATAACAAGAATCACAAAGAAACATTAATACAATTTGTTGCAATATTAAAAAACTTTAAGTTTAACAGTTGTGTAACACCTTCAATTTGAAGACTTTTATATCTTAAATGAAACCATTACATGACTGAATGTTATTCTGAAAGCTAAATTTTTTTCCTATCAAAACTTAAATACTTGTCCAAATAAATTGGCTTGAAATTTGAAAAATAATTATCTAAGTACACATTCATTTTCTTATTGTGTGTGAATGCAGAAAATCTTAATACCTCAGTTAAACTGTCAAGATCAAGTTCAGCTAGCAAAGCAGAAACACCTAAATTAAGATGAGAATAATCATTAGATAAATAAATTATCATTAGAAAACCAAATTAAATTAAGAAATAATTACATAAAGGAATTTATAGAATATTGTAATTACTTTCTGTTAAACATTTAACTATACAAGACTGTCAGCTAAATCCTACAAGCCAGTGCAACAAGTACCTAATGCACCAAACCTGTAGATTACTCTGCCAATGAATTCTTATGATCCTTATGAATTCTTATGATGTAACACGTTTGCATGCCCAAAATTTGTTTGGAGATATAGTCATCCTAAATCTTTGGCTATGTATTCCATTTTTTTACATTTATCCTTGAAACACTTATGTTTGATATTGTGACATTAAAAATTGAGTTTTATTTTAGAGGTGAATAAAAATCAAATTTTAGCATTTGTGTGAAGCAAATTATAAAATATAGCTGTTGATAAATTTATTAATTTTGTTTCTCTAGCTTGGAGTGCGAGTACTGTCTGACCAAAGCTGACAATTCTTCTACAAGTGATGGTTGGTTGGTTGGGTTTTATGGCACAAGGTCCAAAAGAAGACATGCTGCGCCATCTACAAGTGATGATTAAGTGAGTATTTTTACTTTAAGTATTGTTCAATTAAAATTGCTGTCGTAAATAATAATTTATGTAACTTCTAAGTATGTGTAGAAATATTTGACATATATTTAGGTTTATTGTGAATTATAATTTTAGTAGAGACAAATTTTCATAAAAATGTAAGTTATTTAGCTAGATTTCTAGGTTGCCTTTCATGCTACAATGACTTCATATGCTTGTTTTTTTTACAGTGGGCACTGGTTATAATAATAATGGTTAATAATAATTATAATAATGGTTGATAAAAATTAAAAAATAATGGTTAATAATAACCAGAGTTTCATAAAAATGAATGTTATCAATTAAGCTCCATTGCCAGGTTATCTCCTGTGCAAGATTGCATTATGACTGATGTTTTGTTAAATGGATGACACTGGCAAGTTAATTAAAATTCAAGTTTTCCTAAAATTGTATGTTTAATGTATTGATTAAGATTTACATTGGAATTGTTAATACCTGCTTAGTACTATTATATATGGTGTATTTTTAAAATGTTTGCATTTTTTTAATTAACTGAAGGAAAATAATTACAAAAATTAAGTATGCATATTTTACTGCTCAAGTGTAGGAATAATAGTATTGGTTTTTATTTTACAATTATTTTGTAATATGTAATCATTATAAAATTTGTGAAATTGGTTTCTAGTTATTGATACATAAAAACACTGCAAAAAGTAAAAGCCTATTATACGTAATACATTTCTCAACATCTTCAAAAATGTCGCTAATGGCAAAATTACAAGATGCAAAATGTCTACAAAAGCAATATCCCAGCGAATCTCACCAAATCAACAACAGGTCACTCACTGTAAAATCAGAGTTTTCAAAATCCTGATTGCACTCCAACTTTGAATATCACAATCTTGCAATATTTTTTATTTCAAATATCGAAACTAATAAAATCGTTTAATATCAAAACAAATATTTTATTATATTTACTTGCTAAAGAACTAATACAAAACAAAAAGCTACAAACTTAACTGCTTGTATTTTACAAAACTTAGATATTGCAAACGGAATATGGATCAAAAAGTCAGTAAGATTATTCCTAATTGGTCAATAAAATATGATCATAATTAACTTTTTTAATTTCTTTTTAATAAATCTAAAGAATACAAATATTTCAAAAATGCATTGTATACAACAAAACCAAGCAGGTATTAGCAATTGTACTATAAATTTAAATCAATAATGTAAATAACATTAAATTAAATAAAGTAAATGAAAATTTTACTAACTGTTTTTATAATATGGTAGTTATTTTTTTAATCAATTTTAGCGCATCCAAGTAAACTTAAGTTCACATTAAAACAAATTAAAATCTGCACATACAATGGGCAAATTTTCCCATTTTTTAAAAAAAAATTTTTTTTTAAACATATTTTTATTAGGTTTTAAAATATAAAAATTTATTACTACAAAACAAAATTATATAAAAACTTATTACTTCATGCTCATCAAATAGTTAACACAATTCATAATCACAAACAGGCACAATATGGAAGATCATGCTGAATAAGAAAATATTTCACATTATGCAACATTTACAAATTAATATCACAACATGCATCTTCTACTGCAATTCATATCAACATAAAGCTAAAATATTAAATAGGACATTATTTTTCCTTACAAATAATAAATCTCAAGACAACTTTCAAAATAAATAAATTAAAAATGTTCATGGTAAAAATAAAATCATATTTTAAATAATTTACAGGTTCTTGTAATGTAATTTAGTATATTCTCTTTGTACATTTAAATTTAATATTTTAGCAAAAATGTTTTTTCCTGTAAAAACAACACAGATGAGAAAATATTTATGGTGCCATATTACATGTTTGATATATTTCTTTAAGAAACTTTATACATAAAACTTCACAATTTATTTCCATCACTTCTTCATATATTTTAATGATCCAATAGTGTCATATATTACCAACCAATAAATACTATGTTCATTGTGTGTGAGTGTGGAAAGTAGAATTTGATCACAAAAAACACCAAATACCAATGAATTTATAATATCTGTGTGTTTTGTTTATGTAATTTTTACTATTCTCATTTACATAATTATTAATACATAAATTTTTATAACTAGAAATGCTTAATATAATGAACTTCTTTCATTAATCCAATTTCACTTCCATATAATTTGTGAAAGCTGAAATATTAAGCACTAGAAGAGTAGTTTTTAAATATTTCATGACATGAAAGGCTTATTAATAACTTATCTCACGTATTTCTGACTGAGAGTAGATGTAATGAGAAAGATGTGGCCTCATTGGATTTATGATTGTAGACTGAAAGAGCAGCAATATATGGTTGAGCTTTGTTTCATTAAAATACAGAAAATGAACCACTGTCTAAAAGGATATTTTAACAATGGTAAAGATGATTAGGCATTATAGACTGCTGTGTTCCAGCCCATGACAACTGGTCTCATAAGTATATCACTTCCACAAATGCTTTTAAATCTCTGCCAAGTCAAAAATGAGATTATTTTATAGACTCCAACTTTGCTTGGCATAAAACCATTAGTCTTTGTAGTTATGTTATTTTTTTATAAGATAGACATAATACTTTATGAAAGAAACATATCATAATAACAGATAAATATAATTATTTATTAAATAATTTAGAGCTCTTCTACATGTTTTCAATTATGGAGGATTGAATTAGAAACATATTCCACAACAGTCACTTTTCAGTCTAATTTATTTCCTCTATAAGTAAATACTTCTCTCTACTGTGCTAGTAGTGGTGTCTTATTATAACTATTATTCTCTAAACAGCATGATGCAGTAACATAAATCAACCAACTTATATATATTTATAAAATATATAAGATAAGCCTTTTTGGAAATGCATTCAAATATTTTATGGTTTGGTTGTCATTCTATGAATGCATTTTGCATTCAAATGCTAATTCACACAAATTTCAAACCAAAATAAACATCTACTTCTGAGGTGGTAATCAATCATACAAAATGATGAAATTAAAATCAAAATATTGACCATTCAGTAACAAGCTTGGCTAACAATTTTATTACCAATATTTACATAGCAATTCCAAATATAAACAATAAAATACATTAATCTACTTTAAATAGAGAAAAATAAAAATGTGCATACCTTCTTGACTTTGATTTCTAGCAGCTTCCACTCTCTCCATAAGCCAATCACGTTGTCTCTCTAACTGTTCATTAACTTCAACTTGAGTATAATATCTAACTTTCCATTCATCCTCTGTACAAAATATATACTTATTATAATGCATTATTAATGAAATATAATAGCAAATAATTAATTTCAATGATTTACTATGATATTAATATAATGTTGTCACACAGGATATTAAATTCTTCCATTAACAGTATATTATCAGGCATTTCTCAGCTGCCACAGTTAGTTCATTCTTACAATGAATTTTAAAATAGAAATTATCCTACTTTTAATGATTTCTAATTGAATTTTAGCCAATTTATGGCAAAGTTCAATGTACATGTATTGTCAATCATATTACAATAAAAAATTTTGTCACAATATTTTTTGATTAAAAAACACAAGATTGTACCAGATTTAAAAACAGGATTTTGCTGGTAGTATAAATAATCACAAATTTTGATACTATTCTTTAACTTCATTCAAAATTATTTTTGTTATTTGTATTTTTCACTGCTAAAATCTACCTGTGTTCATTTCTTATAAAGAATTAAGTAATAACTAGTAATTGAAATTAGTTTAACTTAATTTAATAACAAATGTATCATTGATAACATATGACTATTGATATTTCTAAATTCAAAATTCTAAACAATGGACTAGGATTATAAATTTTAAATAAATATTTAAAATTTGTAATTGTAATTTTTAAAATTTATAGTATCATATAAAAAAATGTATCATACTTTTTGAAAATTTTTTTATTTAGGAAATTATGGATTTAAATAATTGGTAAGAATTAGAAAATATTAGAAATAATTCAGTTGAAACACTTGTGAAATTTTTGTTTGTAATGATTAACATTATAAATTTTAATCATATATATATATATATATATATATATATATATATATATGTGTGTGTATGTAAATTTTAATATATAACAGTTGGTGTATACATATAGATTTTTTTAGAGAACTTAATATTAAATGTTAGTTATTTATATGCTATAAAAGAAAGAATATATTTCATTTATAATTTTTAGTAAAATTTTTATCAAAACATATAAAACCAAAAACTGCATTTACTTTCAGAAGTATAAATAATTTTATTTTAGGATGTTTTCTTTCATTCAGGAAAGTTCAGTTTTATTAAAGTTGAACATATTCTTTAACTTGCATTTTTCTGACACAATCAATTTTGGGTCACTCATAGTTTAAAATTTAAACATATTATTTATCAGTTACGTTTATTTAATTTTAACAGGACATAATCTGCATTCATTTTCATTCAATATTCATTTTAGATTGGTAACTTCTCACAAAAAAAAATCTGAATGAATATTCTTTAATTTTCCTCTTATCAAATATAAATACTTAAGGAAATTTAATATAAGAAGCCATTTTACCTAATTAATATCTAAATTTATGAATAAGGTATAGATGGCAGAATTTTTATTTCCTTGCACAAAATTATTTACAAATAATATAGAGATTTTTTGCAAATAGCAAAGATTCTAGCAAAATTATTTACAAATAATATAGAAACAAAATGTTAATGAACATTATTTTAGATAAAATTTAGATAAATATTGGAACTTATTGTCATCTCAGCAAATATTAGCATTTATTTTTGCTAAACGAAGACAGCAACAGCTATGACAATACGTACAAAGATGAATGACAGTAATCTGTATGATAGGCACAACTGGCATAATGTATCCCATTTGTCTCTTGCCACAGAAGAAAGATTTGAATTGGGTATATAATTATGTAAGCTGAATAAAAAATCAATAGGGATATTTTATTTAAATTATGAACACCAATTTATCTTACATCATTTACAATGAATGGAAGAAAGTATTCTTAGGTAAAAAGAAGTTACCTTTAGGTAATCACATGCACTTGTATATACTTACTAACTTCAGAAATTTTCAACACTTAATATAGTAATGATATATTAAATTCTACTACTTATTCATATGAAACAAAAATTTGTAATTTTACAAGTAGATAATGCTTCTCTTAATATTATTTTGCTTGTGCACAAATATCACATGAAGAATAAATAATCCATATGACATGACCAGCATTTTTACTTGATGTCATTCCAATTAATCATGTAAAGAATGCTCTTAGGAGGTACAATGCAATCTTAAAAACCTCTCACTCATACCTATATAGGCTGTTTTAAATGATCAAAGTGCATTTCAACCTATCAAAACAGAAGGAGATGTCTCTGAGAAGAATGTTTTAATACTCCTCTCAATAGTATGATATGAGCATACATACTAGTAAGAGCAATTTTTTATTTACATGTAAATAATTTATGTTCCTGTTCATATCACAAAATATATTCTATATAACATTTTCTAATTTTTTTAAAGTTAGAAGTGTATGCATATATATATAGATATATTATACTAATTTTCAACAAGCTTATTTATATATCTTTTGAGTTATTGTCAGATCTTAGTAATTAACATAACTTTTAGAATACAGTCTTTTAATAGATTGGTTACTAATAAAAGTGTTATTGAGCCTCAAAATTAACAGAAATTCTCTTTCTCCAAGATAACTTTCTCTCTACACTAGCAAGAAATTTATAGTTCAATTTCCTTACAAGAATTAAAGGAAATATTCTTATACGTATATAAAAAGAAAAACACTTTTAATATTTTTGTATACCTTAAAAAAATACAACATAAAAAGAAAAATGGTTTTCATTTTGCAATAACATGTTACAAATATTTTGACTTAAAATCAATAAGTGAAGATTAATTACTTTAACTACACAAGTTAAAAAGGTACTTTTCAATATTTTCATTTTGAATGATAACTATTAAAATTAATGTAATCAAAAAAACACTAAAATACAGCTTAATGGCTGCAATTAGATTATAACTTTAAATTAAATATAAATATTTTGTTGACTGTTGCATTAGAAATTAAAAAAAGATTCCACTTATAGATCACATACCTCACTTATGCTAAAATATTTATTAGAAATAACTTGGATACTTAAAATATTCATACAGTTTTTAAATTTATGAAAAATATAAAACTATTTTTATGGGAAAAATTAATAAATGTAAAATAAGTAACTATATTTGTATGTATGATATAAAAATAAAAAATAATTGTGAAAGCTTATAAGTGCCAATTATAATGAACACTTGACTATGAAAGTGCAATTCAGTGCAATATTCAAGTTAAATACCATCAGCAATATCAGTATGATCCACCTGCTGTTCTAATGCATCAACAGTTCTCTGCAGTTCCTCAATTGACAAGTCCAACATTTCACTGAAGAAAATTTTACCAGAGTAATTACTAAATAAATTTCTACTCACATTAAATTAGTTTTTAAATACTACATTTAGTAATGATACACTGTAAACAAAGGTAATTATGAAAATAATTATAAAATCATGATAAAAATAATATATAAAGGAAAATATTCATTTACTGGTCAAATAAAATTTGGCTCAATATAAAGAATCAGAAAGATATTAAAAAATATTTCCAAAATATAAAATTGACATTTAAATTATTAGTAAAATATAAGTCTACCAAAGGTATTTATAAAAGAATATAAATTAATGTACAAATTAAAAATTATTTTAAAATATTTAGTAAAATTTCCTCTTGTTAGTGATCCGCAACAAGATCAAAAATTGCATTAGACTTTCATTAAAGATAAATTTAACTAAAAATGTTGAAGAAGTCAACAGTAAAATTTCATCTCCATACCAAGATGAATAATATTATGCATAATAAAATAATTTAGGAATGAGAAAAGTTTCAAAAAAAATCTTCCTTGGAATATGTATAATGTATATATAAGATTTTATAATGCATCAAAATAAGAGTAAAACAAGTCTGCAGTCTTAAATTTACATTATCATCATGGTAAATTCACATTATTAATAAAGGTCACTTTAATGCAATTATAAATTTTTTATGATGAATTTAAATAATCCATTATACCCTTACCTGTCAGAAAAAGAGATAAAATGATTCAACTCTTTTATTTAATTTTATATCATTCATAAAATTTAAAAGTTATGAAAATTAGTTATTTAACAAAATAAGAATTATTTAATAACAAAATAACATTTCTAACAATTTTACTTTAAATTAATAACATAAAAAATTAATAGGATGAATAAAAGTAGGCATAAATTTCACAAATTTAAACTAAGACTCATTTTCAGTAGTAAGTAAATTTGAAATTAAAACACGTACGTCATTCTCTGTTCGTTTTCTATTTCAGCACGAAGAGTTTCTACATCTTTATTTACATCTAAAGCAGATTTACTACCAACTGATTTATTTTGCCGTCTCGAATACATTTCTAATTTATTATTTTATTTTCTACAAGAAAAAATTACATGCGAGTAAAAGATTTCCTCTTTGATGAAACAAAAACTGACATTTTAAAAATCAATAAACATTTATGTTGCCATTCTGAAATTCGTAAATTTTATTTATATATCTAGGTCAAAACTTATAACAAAAAAGCTATCAAATTGAAAAGAAAAAAAAAAAGATTGGACTGTCATATGAATGAAAGATTATTTTTAGTTTCATTTAGTTTTCGATATGAATTTTTTTAAAAATGCTCGAATTTTTGTATAAATAATAATGTGAAAAAAATCTGAAAATTTCTTCAAAAGTAATTGCGATTGTAATTACTAATAATAGATACAGTAATTACTAAGTTTCTGAATTTATTATTTGGTACATAAATATTTTGTAGTTGTCCTATCCCACTTGATCGACAGACATCGATTAAGTCCATTGCGCATTGCGGGTCATGATAAAGTGTGTGAGTTAGCTTCACGAAGTTAAAGTCAGAAAGACACCAAAGGTTAAAGTATGGCTTTTGTATCAAGCCATCAAAGCATTTAGCTGAACAAGTGTGCGGGCTTTTGTAATTTAGAAGCAGAAACTAACTAAAAGACCCAAAATTTGGTCTGTCATTCCCAAAAGTAAAATTTCACTTAGAAGACAGTGAGACCACGACATATTTGCCAGGCTTAAAAGTTTTATGGATTGTTCCTTATCCTTGTCTTCGATTCCTTTCAAAGTAACTTTAAAAACCGTAACTTATGATCCAGTTAAATATTTCTGGAGTTCATAACACAAGAATGTGAAAAAAAAGACTAAATTTTTTTATTTTGAAATTCTCTGAAGAGAGCGGTTGTTTTTTACCTTCATTAGAAGTTAAACAATCTATCAGCATTTATGAATGAAAATGTGCTGAATTCAATGAAATTCTTACAGTCTATATAAGAAGGATCCGTTGTCGAGAGTATGTTGTGCCTTTATATACTAGTGAAAAAATTAAAATGTCTATGCAACAGTAAAAAAAAAATTGTTTGATGAAGACAGATATTGTATCTATGATATTTATCATAATACAACATAATAATTACTACAAAACCATGTATTATTTTAAATAAATGAAATAGTTTATTTATTTTTATGCCCTGGTCAAATAATACAGAAAGCTTGAGCTGAACATTAATTATGGTCCTTTTCGATGATAAGGATAATATTTAGACCAACATCTTTTATCTATGATTAAAATCATATCATCTATGAAGAGAAATTTTGCAACTTGTTTTTTTTTTTCCTCGACTCTATTAAATTATTTTTTTCTTGTCCAGTTCAGTCTATCTTCCATCCATTGAATGCAAATGCTTGACTGAATCTGGAGAAGTATTTTCATACTGAAAATAATGCACCTAAAATAATTTATTTGAGTTAAAAAATATTTAATTCGTACTTATCACAATGGAATGATAATCAGACAGATAATTTTAACATTGATTGTTTAAATCAACATGAATTTTTATACTGATTAATTTAACTTTTTCAATGAAAAATTTTAAGTAATAAAGACAGCAAGGAAGTTGGAGTTTGATTTGACATATCATGCAAATCAATCATACATTGCATTGATCTCTAAAAATTCATCAAAGAATAAATTTATATAACAATTATATAATAAATATTAATTTTTAATAAGGTAACAGAATCCAGTATAATTAATTGTTAATGTTGCACCATATCCCTGTCAATATTAAGGGGAAACAATGTGAATAAAAATAATTTTCTACAATCTCCGCTTGAAGCTTTCTTTTTGGATGATTTAGGCTTTTCATTTTTTTACATTTAAAAACTAATTTTATCTAAAATTTCTTAAACGGAAATGTGAGTAATTGAAATTTTTAGATGTGATAGTTATTCATTTTGAAAGTTGTGAAAACATGAGAGTGCTGGTGCACTAGCTCATTTACGGAAACGCAACCATCTCCTTCCAAGAATAATGGTGTGGAAAATACACTTTAATTTATTAAAACTTTTTTAAAAAAATAATGGTTTAAAAATAATCATAAAATACACACCTCTTTTAATAAATAACAATTAAAATTATATACACTAATAAAAAGTAATGGCCAACCCAAATTTCCTAAAAAAAAATGGTAATGAAACCCTCTATAAATGTTTAACCCACTTTTAGAAAAGTAAGGGCAATATTTCATCCATAAGAATTTTCTAAAACAATGGTATCGAAATCGCCTTTTCAGAGAGTAATGCTTATTTTTTATCCAAAACAATTAGGGAAAAATCCGTTCATAAATTACTATCCCTTTTTTAAAAATAATGGTGTGAATAAACTAAAATTTATCTGCCCAGTTTTAAAAAACAATGTCATAAAACTTTAAGCTTTTTCTTCTATGATCATATAAAAATTCTTTCAAAAATTAAATGTATATATATATATATATATATATATATATATATATACTAGTGAGATATTTTAAATATTTATAGAAATGAAGATATAAATAAACTACTGGAAATGAGTAAATATGAAACCTCCACACCTGAATATTTTGTTAAAATGTGCACTTGAATTTCATTCATTTATAGTTTTTGAGCAGAATTTCAGAAGCTTCAGTCAATGATGTTGAATAGTTTTTGGCCCAGTATTGACTTTCTAATTGAGAAATATCATAAAAAGAGTGACTTGTGTTGTTTGATCAAGTCTAATACAAACTGTACTATCTTTTAATAGTTTTCGAAGTAATAAAAAGTATGTTTCCCATTACAGTCCATTAAAGAAGTTTATAAATGCTTCTCGATTACACATTTCGATGACTAATATGCAAAACTATCTTTCTGTAATGAAGGGGGAAGAATTGGTCAGATAGAATTTGTAATCTATATTTAAAAATATAAAACCAGTCTATTTCATTCTGAAATTCCATCGAGAAGTTTTCATCAAAAGATTTGTATCTTGTAATTTATTGTCAGTTAAGTTGATGTTTATGATCTCTCGTCATATTTTCGCTAAGTTTTTGAAAAGCAGATACTAACTCCACATCTAGTTTCTCATGATATTTTTGAATGAAGGATGCACTCAGTGTTTGACATTGGGATACAGCTCTCCAGTCTAACTATGTAGTATGTTATTTTTATTATGTATAAATTCCTCAGACATATTTTGATATTTGGATAAGATTTTTCAATATAATCTTCTTTTTTCATCTCCTTTTCATATGTTTCCGTGAAATGTTCCAATAAATTTTGGTATTTAAAGATAAGAGTCCAATCTTCTGAAGTGGCACATTTCTCCATCAAGGATTTACACAGAGGTGAATATTGGAAGACATATATCCAGTTGACAAGTTTGCTAGCACTTTCAAAACATTTACCGAAAGATTTTTTTTTCTTAAATTTGTTTTAATCAATCTACTTCGTTTGCCAATTATTTTATTATATTTTAATTCACAGAATTTATTTTTTACTACGCAGTGGCCGTCTTTTCTTAAAAGGGAGATCTCATTAGCTTGTATAGGATGAAGTTCATGTTTTGTACTTCTGATGAGATTTATTGATCTGAATTTTTCTTGTTGTGGGAATAAACAGTTTTTGTAATCCTCGAAATAAATTCTATTTTTCGCAAGTCATTTCTATATTCTTTTTAGATTTTTTCACTAAACTATCTACAGTTTTACAGACATATTTAATAGATCTTAATCCAACACATCTTTCCAAACTTTTCAAAGCATTTTCATTTTATTCAAAACTATTTTATTTACTTGAGGCATTCCAAATCTATAATTATTTTCTTGATAATCAGAGGTGAGGAAATTATCAATAATTCCTTTGATATCTTCATAAAAATCTTCTGTTTTTATATCGTAAATAAAACTATCGGTATCTATGTATAACAATTTATTGTGATCTCTGTATTTGAATTTCATCTCATTATAATCAAACTCATACATTAATTAAAGATCAGATACTTAATCCAACATCTATAGGTTTATGTATAGCGAGTAATGTTTCACCAAAAATAATTCTTTTCATAAAATTATGTTTAGCTATTAGTTTTTCAGTTTTCTTTGAACTGCAGCAGAGTCTGATATCGAGTTTCTTTTCCAATATTTTCCTTCCTTTTTCCAAATACCGAATAATTCATGAATTTATAAAAATATACTTTTCAAAATTATTTGTTGCTTTGTTTCTCATTTTTGTGTTTAAATCTATATATTCTTCAGCCAAGGTACTTTCTTAAATTCTAAAACTGTGTGGATCTTCTTCAGTTCAAAACGCATTTGTAAAAATTGTTTTAAGACCCTATAAGGAGATACATAATGCTCTTTATCAAATGCGGTTGTAAATAATTTACTTTGCTTGAACCATCAGGTATTCTATTTTTAGACACCTAATGGTAAGCCTGAGGGTAATTTGGGTTGTAAATAATCAGGATATTGCAAATCACATTCTAATATATCCTGGGAGAAAGTCATCCGGTATTTTGGTTACATCTATTTTGATACTCCCCCACTGGAAACCGAAATATGGTAGCGATTGACTCATTGTCCATCAATATAAGTTATATTTGGATCTAGATACATTAAAAAATTAGATTTTTTATTCCTACTAAAATCTTTCATGCATTTGGAACGGATATTGGCTTTCCCATATCTGTTGCAACATTGAGAAATACCTTCTCTTGTGCCTATTTTAGCGCATGCTAGAAAAATATTATAACATAATACTTATGATTAATATAACATGAAGTATCATGTTATAATCCAACAATTCCAGTTCCAATTCAGGGATTTTGATCATGGCATCCGGCGATTATCCAGATGATGTAAAGTACCGTGCACAATCAAATCATAAATCTTAAAGTATACATTTCTAAACTGTTCCACAACATCAGTTTTCAGACACAAAATCTAATACTCACCTAAATTTTTAATGTTGAAATCTTTCCATACCGTTCTAGCAAGGGCACAGCCCTTGTGTGATATATCAGACTAAGCCATTTTGCTGTAAAACTCTTTTTTGAAAGGTAATAGTTTCTTCACATATTTCGCATGAGCCCATATAATCATACGGGTATACTCCTTTTTTTGGGAGAAGTTCTAATTTGTCCTCAGGAAAATATTTGGCTTTTTTGTATTAGGACGTAATTTAAATTTTTAGTGCGACTGATATGTTTTCATATTATATTCCGTAAAAATGTTTCTCGATGATGTTTCTTAGTTTTTTTTCATCTATTGTTTTCAAAAATCCATTCAATGATTCTTAAAAGACTTTTGATGTGTAAATCAAATATAAATTTATTGCATATTTGGCAAAATTAGTTTAACAGACTTACATAATTTTTTTAAATCATATAGTCAAATATTTATTTTAAATAAACTTTTATGACAATTAAACATTAAATTAATTACATGATTTATCCAAAACAATTTGTTTTAAACTTTTGCTGGTCTTTATACGTTCACCCAGATATGTCCTAGTAGCCTCCGATCTGAATTTTAAAGTACGGTGTAGTGGTCCCGCTGCAAAACGTAAACAAACACCAAAAATAAGGTAAACAACGTGGATAGTACAAGACACGCGGGACAGAAACTAATTTTCTTACCGGAACTGGTGATTAGGCAGAGACGCTACTAAATCAGTCAGTCTGATCGCAGCTGTTGAACCGAACTCTCCTTGCGAAAAGCTCATTGCTGCATTTGTGAACATTCATCGAAACTTGTTAATTTTATAATTTCCTTTTTATTCGATAATGTTTCATTTAAACTAATTGTAGCTAATAATTATGCTAATTAAATAGTTATGTTTTGATTAAACTTCAATTGTTTTGTTATTCATCAACCATACTATAAATGGTGACTTTGGACAATTTTTAACACACTGATATTCAGATCGTCGACATTTTGCTTTCGAACTGCATCCATGCTACTGCGCTTTTCCACGAACTTTTGAGTACTTTTCTGCTGTTCTCATTGCTTGTGCCTGTGAAATAACATATTACTTTTGCATTATCGATTTTGGATTTTACTTTAAAAAAACGACATGCCTAACGAAGCCGAAAGTCAACAAATTGCACGTGTCGCCGTCAAGTCACCCCCCATTTTGGAGAGCAAATCCGGAGATATGGTTTAAACAGATGGAAAGCCAATTCATGCTTGCTGGAGTCCTACTGAATTGACAAAATTTCATCACGTGGTCTCCGCTTTACAACCAGAGGAGTTAGCTGTGGTCAGTGACATCATCCTTGATTCATCGGTGGTTAATCCTTTCACCGCGATTAAAAAACGACTGTGTGATCAATATGCAGATTCGGAATCACAGCGACTAAGAGATTTAATATTTGGAATGCAACTCGGTGATCGCCGCCCTTCACGACTTCTATTGGAAATGAGGAACAACAAAATTGAACGATGATCTGCTAAAATCTTTATTTTTACAAAGGCTGCCGACCCATGTGCAACAAATTTTGGCGATTTCAAACGAAAATTTAGATAAGCTTGCCGAAATGGCAGATGGCATTATGTCAACAACCAGTGCTTCCTCAGTTAACGCCGTTACAGCTCCCGCAGTAGAGCCAAATTTGCGGACAATGTTACATGAAATAACTACCCACCTCTCTTATCTAGAATCTCGTTCACGGGACCATTCAAGAAACCGCAGTAAACAGTGCTCTACAAGCTAAAATAAACAATCACAGAATCCGGCACACTGCTGGTACCACAGGAGATTTCAACAACGAGCTACTAAGTGCCGTGATCCCTGTTCTTTCCTGGCGGAAAACTGCTAGAGCCGTCGTCCAATCAAAAGGGTGACGGCGAGGCGATGATTCAACGTCTGTATAGATGTGTCCGTGGTTCCTCATACTGTCCATAAGCCAAGCAATCAAGCTGCGCAGATGCAACTTTTTGCTGCCAACGGAACAGAGATTCCAAATTTCGGTCAACGCCTGCTGAAATTAGATTTTGGTCTGAGAAGAGCATTCAACTGGCCTTTCATCATTGTTGCCGTGTCCCAACCGATTATCGGTGCTGATTTATTACGACATTTTGGACTTGTAGTGGACATTAAGAATGGTGTTTTAATTTACCCTTTAACCTCCTTACAATCTAAAGGAACTTTATATGATGGAAATTACATTTCGGTTAAGTCAATCATTGAGGACTCTAAGTTCCACAAATTATTTTCAGAATATCCTACGCTCATTAAAGCAAATACTACTCCAAATAAAATTGTTCACGAAGTGGAAATTTGGATTCAAACAAATGGACCTCCAGTATTCTCAAAACCAAGACGATTACCACCAGATAAACTGAAAGCTGCGAAACAAGAGTATGAATTCCTTGTAGCTTCTGGAATCTGTCAACCGTCTAAAATCTGTTGGGCAAGCCCACTCCACATGGCGCCTAAGAAAAATGGGGACTGGTGACCCTGTGGTGATTTTCGTCGACTTAATAGTGACCCCATTCCCGATAGATACCCTGTACCCCATATTTAAGTGTTGGAAGGAAAAAAGTATTTTCTACCTTAGATCTTGAGAAAGCATATTATCATATCCCAGTTCGCAAAGAGGATGTTCCCAAAACTGCAGTAACAACTCCGTTTGGACTTTTCGAATTCTTATTCATGCCATTCGGTTTGTCTTATGCTGCAGCAACATTGGAACGATTCATCCACAAAGTTTTGAGTGAGTTCGATTTTTGTGTGCCTTACTTTGATGATGTGCTGGTTGCGTTAAAAGATGACGAGGAACACTTAGCACTTTTGAAACTGATCTTTCAGAGATTTTTGGAATATGGAGTGACCCTAAATGTGAATAAATGTGTTTTAGGACAAGCTTCAGTAGAACTTCTGGGGAATTTTGTGACTACTAAAGGAATCTCTTCCCTTCCTGAAAAAGTAGCAACAATTACAAATTTTCCAAAACCTGTTACTGTTAAAGAATTACGTCGTTTCCTGGTCATTATAAATTTCTATCGAAGATTTATATCTCGAGCTGCACAAATTCAAGCAGTTCTAAATGAATACCTAAGGGGCGCCAAAAAGAATGACAAATCAACAATAAACTGGACAATTGAGGCTGAAACTGCCTTTGAAAAGTGTAAACAAGACTTAGTAGAAGCAGCAACTCTTCATCACCCGGTGTTAAATGCACGATTGGCAATTGTTGTGGACGCTTCAGATATAGCAGTGGGGGCCACCTTGCATCAACAGATAGACAAGGAGTGGCAACCACTTGGATTTTTCTCCAAAAAGCTCTCACCATCCCAACGTAATTACAGTGCTTACGATAGAGAGCTCTTGGCTGCATACATGGCTGTGAGATACTTCCGACATAAGGTGGAGGGTCGCCAATTTACCTTATTTACGCACCACAAGCACCCCACATTCGCTTTCAGACAGAAGGAGGACAAATGCTCTCCAAGGCAACTGCGCTACTTGGATTATATCAGTCAGTTTTCCACCGATATTCAGCATGTGAAAGGAATTGATAATGTGGTTGCAGATGTCCTCTCCCAGATAGACGTTGCAACTATAGAAACACCATCAAACATTGACTTCCGGGAAATTGCTAATAACCATAAAAAATGATAAAGAACTGTCAAAATTATTGTTACATCCTGATAAATCCTCCCTAGTGCTTCAATCTTTTGCAATAGGTGATCCTGAAGTTGAGCTGTTTTGTGACACATCCACCAACCACATTCGACCATTCGTGCCTGAAGTGGATAGAAAACGGATATTCCACGGTCTGCATTCTATCTCACATCCTGGGGTTAAATCTACTGTCGGGCTAGTTGAGGAGAGATATGTCTGTCCGGGAAGAAGGCGGATGTAAGAGCATGGGCTCAGCAATGCCTGGTCTGTCAACGTTCAAAGGTTGTTCGTCATACCCAAAGCAGACTTGGAACTTTCATTCAACCCAACTCCAGGTTCGAACATGTACATATTGATATAGTCAGCCCACTACCTCCATCTGAAGGTTGTCAATACTGCCTCACATGCATCAACCGATTTTCAAAGTGGCCAGAAGCTTACCCTATGGTGGACATCACAGCGAATTCAGGGGCTTCAACCTTCTACGCCGGATGGATTGCAAGATTCGGACCACCTCTACAGATTACAACGGACCAGCACACAATTTGAAGCTCCCTTTTTCAATGCCCTGACCAAATTCTTGGGTACTGCTCGACGTGGCACAAGTCCTTACCATCCAGATGGCAATGGCGAAGTGGAAAGATTCCACAGAGAACTAAAGGCAGCCATCAGAGCTCACAGCAACATTCAATGGACCTCAACTCTTCTTACCATCCTTCTGGGGTTTACAGCTGCATGGAAGGAAGACCTGCAAGCAACTGCAGCGGAGATGCTATACGGAACGAAAATTCGGCTACCTGGAGAGTTTCTAAATCCATCATCTGAAACAGCAGATCCAGCCACATTCATAGGAAGGCTGAAGGACACCATGCTAAAATTGCTACCAGCCAACCCACGATGACAGGAGCATCGAACAGTATTTGTCAACAAAGATCTTTCAAACTGCTCTCATGTGTTCCTGCGGACGGGCACTTTAAAAAAGAGTCTACAACCGCCCTATGAGGGCCCATTCTAGACCACTAAAAGAGGAGATAAAGTCTTCAAGCTGCTCATTCGCGGATGGGGAAGTATGGTAAATATATACCATGTTAAACCCGCCTACATTGCCAAAGAGGAAGATCATCTGGTGCCCCACATCGAACAAGAGATGGAAGCGACAGACGAGGAAACTACATCTACATCTCCAAGTGTCATTCCAACTACCACAGTTACACGCTCAGGTCACCGTGTGCATTTCAACAGGCGGTACCTGTGACTACTGGAAAAAATCTCGCTATCGCTGGTGGGGGGGGGGGCTACTGTAGTGGTCCCGCTACAAAAAGTAAACAAACGCCAAAAAAAGGTAAACAACGCGGATGGACACAAGACACTTGGGATAGAAACAAATTTTCTTACTGGCACTGGTGATTAGGCAGAGATGCTACTAAAGCAGTCAGTCTGATCTTATCGCTGATGTAGAACCGAACTCTCCTAGCGAAACGTCCACTGCTGCATTTGTGAACATTCATCGAAACTTGTTAATTTTATAATTTCCTTTTTATTCGATAATGTCTTATTTAAACTGATTGTACCCAATAACTATGCTAATTAAATAGTTATGTTTTGATTAAACTTCAATTGTTTTGTTATTCATCGAGATTAGTGTATAGGGTTTCCAGTATACTACTTTCGAAGGACCAAAAACAGCGGTTGATGTTAAATTGATAGCTTTTCTCGGTACTTTTAATTTTTTTGGTTCAGTTTTAAGGAAATAAAATGTTGTTTTATCTGAACTTGATCTTGTTAAACAACAACCTTGATTTACAGTGATCATTTTTATTTTAAAGTTTTTAAATTTGATTTGCATTTTAAAATGATTAAACACAACTAAGCATTTTAAGCACTAAATTGTATGAAATAAACAAATTTTTGCATTTCATGTTATTAAAATATTTGTATTATTTGATTTTATGAAGTCGTTTGATTGATCATTTTAAGAATCGTTTGCATTGTAAGGTCTTAAGAAATCGTTTGTTTTAACGTTTTTTGAAAACGATCTGCGAACTTATTTTCGTTTCATGATCATCTGAATCTTAGTAGGGCTGCAAGTATAGTAAGTTGGAAGTGTCAAACAGCGAACTACGCATGTGCAGTTCGATTGATGTTAAATTGATAGTTTTTCTCGGCACTTTTAATTTTTTTCAGTTCAGTTTTAAGGAAATAAAATGTTGTTTATGCTGAACTCGATCTTGGTAAACAACAACAATCTTGATTTACAGCGATTAAATTTATGTGAAAATTTATAAATTTGAGTTGCATTTCAAAATGATTTGAACACAGTCAAGCATTTTAATCGCAAAATTGTACATAATAAAAATTTTTTTGCATTGCATGATTTTAAAATATTTGCATTATTTGATTTTACTAAGTCGTTTGATTTATCTTCTTAAGAATCGTTTGCATTGTAAGATTTTAAGAAATCGTTTTCTTTAACGTATTTTGAAAACGATCTGGAAACTTATTTCCATTTCATGATCATCGTTCATATTTTATGATTTTCAAAAATCGTTTTCATTTTATGATTTTCAGTAATAATTTCCGTACAGTGTTCATTCCAATGCTTTCATAAATGATTCTCACTTCTGTCTGAAGAAGAATTTGTTCCAAAGAAAGTGCAATGGAAGAAGAAGATTTCGAAGAATTGAAAGCTTTTCATCAAAAAATAAGGGAATTTGTGGTAATATTTTATAATTTATATATTCGATTTATGTTTTGAACTCTAGAAATTGTTATTCTTGTAGTTCGAATTCTTTAATATACTCCGTATCGAATGTACATAAATGTGTTCAATTTTTAGAAAAAGCCAATTTTTTTAAACATTCTTATAAGAGTTAAATGTTAAGATTATATTACTAAATTTTCTTCAATATATTTTAAATATGTAAAAATATGAAGTATTTGTACATTTTAAATCGTAGCTAAAATCATATAATCCATTAATATTCAATTTTATTTTGTAAATTTTTGCATCTGGTATTTTTATTCTGCTTAAAGTATTTCTTATGAAAATATAAATATCTGAAAAGAAATTTTTAGATAATATCTGCACTTGATGGCTATTTTAATTGTGTCATGCACTAAAAATTATATCAAAATATTAGTAACAAGTGTAACTTTGTTGTGATATTTGTGTGTGTGTGATTTTATTGTTATCCACTATACAACTTTTGCTTTCTGAAATTGAAAGTTGCATTTTTGAATATTAATGTTGGGAATAGAATTTAAAAACATTTCTAAACATAAATTTAAAAGCAAATTTTGAAACAGAATTATTACATTATTTTAAATTATATACAAAATCTTATTATATTTACTGATTTTTTTTATAATATAATGCATTATGAGTTTAAAACAATTATATTAGCTTTATTTTATTTTTTTTTATTATAAAATTACTAACTATGATTTAATTAGCTTATTTATTAAAATATTTACACAATAAGACTAAAGAAATTAAATGAATAAAAATATTTTGTAAAACAGAACTGCATTATTAATATTTTTCCCTTTGATACTGGAAAATATCTTGGTATCGAGGTATTCTGTCTATTACATGCAACTTTTTAATCTGAGATACAAAAATTAATAACAAATTTGCTCACTTAGAAATCTTGAATCAAAATGATCTTTTATTAATATTAAACTAAAGTATTTTTATTAATAATGATCATTTTGATTGACGAGTTAAAGAGTTTCTACCAGAATTCTTTAACTCAAAATTAAGTTAAAAAAAAAAAAAAAAAATCAGAGATATGAAATTAAATTAAGTATAATAAAATGAAAACAGTTTTTCACTCTTATAGAATTCCTCAATAAAGAAATTTCAAGTAGAATTGTGTAAGAAATTTTCAAACAGAATTTTAAAGGAAATTTATATATGGAACTCTAAAAAAATTTTTTGAATAGAATTCTAAAAATAATTTGCAAATAGAAATCTAAAAGAAATTCTTGAATAAAATTCTAAAACAAATTTTCCAATCAAATTATAAGAAACATTCAAACTGACTTTTAAAATAACTTACCAAACTTTAAAGTTGAAAGACATTCTATAAAATTCAAAGTTTACTAAAATTCAAATCAAATTCTCCTAATTTCGGATGTTTCATATGAATATAGAAATTCATTATATAACAAAATCTATTTGTCATTCTTATCTGCAGATTGGTTTATTTGACACCTGCTCAGGTAGTAGCATTTAGTAAAAATTATTTTGAATATATTACAAATATTCATGGGAGAGCTTATCTTAATAGCTTATGGCTCTGGCTTTCAGTTGAAGCAGGCATTGGTGTTTGAAGGGATTTGGAATGAACTTTTACTCTTTCAGGACAGCATGCCATTATCTAAGATTCTCCTGCAAAATAGTCAAAGAGAAAAGAACAATCCTGTAGGATTGTCCTTTTGCATCACTAAGCCCAACTTAAGAAAAAAATCATAAAACGTTTTTCAGTCTTATTGTCCTAATATTTAGAATGATCACATATTCTGTCATATGTCTTAAAATCATCTTCTTAATAATATTTTTCTTTTGTTTTGTCTCAGAATATTCGTATGAGAATGTTTGACAAAAAAGCACTAAAAGATCTAGTAGCTAAAATAATAGTTAGATGTAGTAGAGAAAATAAAATAAGAAGTGCCAAATCTTAAAAGAAAATATGTGTGCCAAATGCACCAAATCTGTAAATTATTTTGCCATAAGGGATTTGTTTGTTGATTCTATAATGTATTCAAAAGTGCACAATTTATTTGGAGCCTTGGAAAGGTTTACACTGTTTTTATTTTTCTGAATTTGTTTTAAAAAATGCTAAATTTGTTTTATTATTAGATTAGAAACTAATAGTATATTAGTTATTAGCCTCTTCACGACGGGTAGCTCAAACGCGCGCTTATCTTACGCGATCGTCTGTCCAGGGCCGGGGGCTTTTTTGCTATTAAGCCTAAATCCATGAAATCACTACTATCAGAATCTGTTTCAGAATCAATATCTAAAATATTTTGCATCATTTCTGCTATTACATGCACTGTTAAACATTTTCGACGCTTCAACATTGCAACGGTAAAAACGGAAAGAATTCACGTCTAACAAGATCTAATTATTTTCTAAAAACTGCAAACTGAAATACCCAACGCTTTAGCGTAATCCTAAATAAAACTTCTCTACTTACAATAAACATATACCATGTGCGAATTTAAAGAGATGTCATAAAGCACGCCATTCGGAAACATTTATTTCCACTTTTGTTTATATAATCAAAAACACATGTATGTGAGTCATGCTTCTCTCATTTCAAGTAGAAGGTCTAATGTACATTTATCTGAAACCATATAGACATACAGTGCCATCTTGTGGCAGAAATTATAGTTTTTAAAACGTTCCAGGACACTGGCACAAATATGTGACAATCGGGGCTGAACAGGAAAACGCTCTGGCATGCCTGCGTGTCGGCCGGGAAATGAGTGTGTTCGTTGCTGGCACGTAGACATGACAATCGGCGCGTAGGGGTTGGACTTAAATAAAAATAGAAATATTAGTTTATTGATATCGAACATAAAATAATTATATAATATAAACTAAGTTTAAAATTTGATAACTGATAAAATAAAAATAATTCAGTTAAATAATTCATTGTCATCACTAACAAAAATATAAATAAACTATAATGGGCTAAGACATTACTTATTGATTAAAATTATCAGACATTGGAGTTGTATGAACACATCACCAACATTTTTGATTCTCTGAACTTTATGCTTTTAAACATCTGGTATATGTTCCCTTTGATGAACTGGCATGCGTTTATAATTATTAAAAGTTAAATACAACAAGTAATTTGATTTGAATAAAGCAATGCCAGATCAGTAAAATAAAAATCTAAGTGTTATCAATACAAGAGCAGTACCCTGGTAAATTATACAAGAAAAATGAATTTAAAGAAATTAATGCAAGTATCTTTAATGAATGATAAATGTGGTGATACGAAAAATTTTGTAGAAAGTACTAAATTAAGAACTTAAAAGCACTGGATACATAAATTTAGTTTGTACTAGAGTAACACAAATCTAATGAATATAAATTAATACTTTCTGAGTGATGGCCGTCATATAAGAAATAGTGAAATAAAATGGTATTTTTAAATTGCTAACCTGAACCATATATGAGAACGTAATAAAGATGTTAAGAACGGATTCAATCTTATTTAAAGTATCCTAAATGAAAAAAGAAATTTAATAAAATGTTCTATAATTTCTTAATGCCTGAAATTGTATACTATTATTATTAAACAATAAACATTGTCTCTCAAATAGATTTTCTTAGTTAAAATTCTGCTAATAGTATAATTTTATAAAATATATCATAATTATAAAATAAAAAAACCAAATAAATAATCTTAATTGGAATTTTATTCAACAACATTTATTTAAAAATGAATGTTTTCTTTAATAAAATTTATAAATTACTAAAATGCAAAAAAAAAAAAAAAAAAAAAAAAAAAAAAAAAATCAGAATTTTTAATGGTTTATATAATGAAACATTATTTTATAATAGAAAATTGCCATAAAAATTTAAGATTTTTGTGAGCTTAAGTAATAAAATTACAATTAGAATTGTGGAATAAAAAGTGGGACTTTTCAATAAAAATATAACTGAATAGATGATTATCCAACTTTAACCTTATAAAATAGATTTCAGTAATTTTTATGACAATGGAAATAGTTAAACACTTAAATACAATTCTAACTTTGTTGAAACTTGAATTAATACAATTTTATTATCCTTCTATTTATTTTTGAATTCATCTTGATTGAAATACATAATAAACTACAATATCGAATATCACAAAGAAATTTGCATATTTCAAACACAAATTAAAATTTATGTTTAACGAAAACCAGTTTTATTAAATATAATGGTTTTTGTTAAATATAATCATTATATTTAATCTGTAGAATTCAATATTCTCCAACATTTATGTATACTTAATTTTAATTATTATTTTATATATAAAAGACAGTGGCTCTGCTAACAACCCAATACAATGTGGGTTAAAGTAGAAATACTTCTGAGCACATAAATGTATAGTGTTTATCACTGTGTACCACCAATCTTATATTACAAAGGGGAGCTGCTTTTGACATCCTGTAGCCATTCAACACTATAGTATCTACTGCTTGTCTCTTTGTTATTCATTTACTTGGCATAAGTATTCACAGAGACAACTTGTAAAAAGTTGATGAACCATGCAATTTGGAGATACTCATTTTGAGTTTTCTGACTATCACAGTCCACAACATTTAGGTTGGCTTGATGTCAAACTGTGGAGGTTTTGGCTCTTAAGTGTTTTGCTTGGCAAAGAATTATTAGCTATTATCAATGCTCAAATTAGTTTTAATTTTAAATTAATGATTATAACACTTTATTTTTGAAATATAGCTATGTTTTACTATACTAAATTGTTAATTTATTTTTAGGTGTTTCTTCTCTTATTTCTCTCTTTGTATTTTTCTTCTTATTGTTTCATCTTGTTATTTAGAAAAAGGAAAAACGATTTATTCTCAGGTAAGAGTATAAATTTATTGTATAATCTTACCAGATTTATTTTATTTAAATCCATTACTGTATTTGATATTTGATGAATATTTGTATCTCTGCCCAGTGATGAATTTTATGTGATTATGATGAATATGTGATGTATTTTTCTTCTTCATCATATATAATTCATTACTGGACTTTCTTATGAATTATATTAACTTTTATATAAATATTTATATCTTTGCCCAGTTATGAATTTTTAAGCAATTTTCTAAACAAGTTTCATTTTTTTTCAAATTTAAAATTAAATTAGACAATTTTTTTTTATATCTTTAGTCTTGTAGCTTATAAGTTATTGAGCTTATTAAGTCATTTAATTGCTTTTTTTTAAACTGACCAATTAATCTTTTCTATTTAACCCCTTAACCATCTGGGGTTCAGTGAAGAAAGTGCTTCATTTTCGCTTCGTGATGGCATCACAGTTTGGCTTTCATTGCTATGCAAGATTCCCCCCCTTTAGCACTTGTCAATAATACAAAAGCCTCTAATTCTTGATGAGACATATTTCCACTTTACCCTAGACCACCTCACAATAATCACACATTTTAATGACTTATAGCCAGGAAGTTCATGAATTGCTGTCAGCTGAAGTAACTAAAATGTGCTAGTAGTTTACTTTAGCTTGTTTTGCTAAAAAATGTCAACATGTCTCTATTAGTTTTCCATTACATTAAAAATGAATTTTATTAAATTATTTTGAAAGTTTTTATCTTGAAATTTAATTTATTTCATTTTCTTTAAATAAAGTAAAAACAAAAACTATTTTTGTAGTTTCTTTGATAGTTATATTTGTGAAGATTTTAAATAGCTGTAATAAGTAGATAATTTGCAATAAGTAAAATTAATAATTAGTAATAATTAATAAAAGTGACTAATATTTATTTGCTTTTACTCATTGCAAATACTTTTTTAAAATCAACACTATGTTTCTAAAATTATTAAAAGAAATGGTTCTTATGCTTTAATACATACAAACTGAAGAATGTTGACAAAATTGTGTATTTTTAATAATTTAAAAATAATATAAAAGGCTAATTTAATTGCCTAAGAATAGACTTCAAAGTATATAGTATGTTATTGACTTTAGTCAGTAAATATTTCACATTTAATTCCTAGTATCAAATGATTTATGTTTCTAATTATATAAAAACTATCATTCCGTACGAGAATCCATGTTGTTCTTAAATATATTTTAATATTTCTTGAATTGTTTTGCACATATATTGAAAACAGTTTGTCTATCACGAAATTTTTTTTTTAAAAGAATAATAAAAGTAAAATTATAAACGGGGAATCTTTAACTCTAATTATTTACAATAGTATTCTAATAATTAAATATTTATTATAGAATATATCATAACATTTTTTCACACATTCAAATTAGTTTTACATTAAATATCTTCCCTTCACTGGACAATAACTGCTTTAAAAAGAAAATGATTTCAAGTGGTAAATTTTGAGATATATTAAAAGAAAGTGTCCAAAAAATATAACACATATGATTTATTATAAAGATTTTATTTACTAGCAAAAATTCTGCACATTAACAATAAATCTTTAAAAAAAGAATTTGACATTTTATCTAAATTTGAAAAATCAAATTTATGTTCTAAAATATGGTGTCTAAATAGTTTTATATTTTGACATAGTTTATAAATTATTTTCATTTAACAGAAGAAAAAATAGTGATTAATGGAAGAAAAAAAAAATGGTGAAAATTGTGTACATTTTAAAAAATAAATATTGTTTTAAAACCATACTTTTTAAATCTGAATATTTGATTCTAAACAAAAATTTTTAATGATATGCCATGATATAGAAATAAAATTCATTTCATTGTGTTAAGATTTATGTTTTAACTTTTTTATATTTCTCATTTTATTAACACATTTTTAATAGGCTGTTACAATCATAATAAATAATAAACTTTGAAAGTATAATTAAAACATGAATTTCCAAATGTCTTCATTTATAATATTTTTAAATGTCTTCAGTAAATGTATGCATCCATGCCAGTACCTTATTTCCATTGAAATAGTTCCATAAATATTATTTTTCGTTGAAAATAATTGCAATATTAATTACATTTGAATGTTAAAATTCACTTTAAAATCAAGTATGAGAGGATAGTTAATTTTGCTAAGCTATTTTTCAATGTTCAACAAAAAGTGATGTAAGCTTTATTGTTTTATTTACATAAAAACCTATTTTTAAGAACAGAGATTAAAATAAAGATTTTAAATTTTTTGATCATTTATGAAAATGTATAAGCATTTAAAATGATAATTCTACAAACAATTTATTAGTAAACATTAATTTATTAGTAAACATCCAATTTATTACTGACTTTAACCATTCTGATTTCAAAAAAAATTTCTAATGCCTTAAAATTTTGTATTTTTGAAAAAATTAAAAAATATTGAATAAATAACTTATATAATAACTTATTTTGTGTTTAATCTTGTCACAAAGCCACATATTTACACTATCAAGTTTACAATTAAAAAAATTGCACTCACACTCAGGTTGTTCTAAGCCGGAAAGCAAGGACTACGTGAATATACCAGCAACCGAGGACCCAAATTATGTACTAAATTGATAGGAATATTTTTATGAATTTTATTATTATGGTTTAAAATATAATTTTAATAATTGTGCGGTATAAATTATTTAAATTTTTCATTTTTTCAAATATGTGTTTTCTCAAGGTAAGTGAGGACCTCATACACACATTGGCAACTGAGGTCTTCTCATACACACCTGCAACTGAGGACCTCATATTCATACCATCAACCAAGGTCCTCTCATACACACCTGCAACAGAGGACATCTTATACACATCTGCATGCGTGAACTTCATATATATACCAGCAAACAAGGACCTTGTATACATACTAGAAATTTTACGTAATATTTGAAATATTTTTATTTTACTGCGTTAATGTGAGCTGCGTTAATCTTTTAAATTATTTTTAATTTATGAAACACTCCTCATTAAATAAACAATATAATCTTTCAAATAAATAATATATTACTACAGATAACGCCTAAGTTAATATTTATCCATCGGGTGTAAAAGATGTGGATATGATATGATTAAATTTAATAATTTTTACATTGAAAAATATTTTCAAACTAAATTTTTGATTAAAGAGCCTGTTAAAAATATGGAGTAGAAAACTTATTGACTATGTAGAAAAATATTTTGTAAGAAAATGTTTCCATTCTTATTTTGTGTTTTGTAGCAATATAAAAAAAATTAAATATCATTTAGTTTTTTTCTTTTAAATATATTAAATATTTTTATCCTTAAATTAGCATTTGATTAAGCAAATATTTATTTTCAATATTTAATTTCAATATGTTTGATTCAATTTACTAGCATTTTCAGTACAAAAATATTAAGTGTAATCAGCTTAACTCTTTTGTAATGTAATGTACATGAACATTACATTTACATAATATAACGTGACTTGAGGAGTGACAAAAATCAAAGACAAGAGAAATTATATAATTCAATACCAATAAGACAATATCAAGAAAAAAACTATACAATATAAATGAGAGAAAGACATTGAGACCACGTCTTCACCAGGAAGGAGATGGTAAACTGTGCTAATAAAACACTTTTTTCAAACTTGCACAAAAGACAAATGTCTAAAAATAATCATGCAGTTCCCCCCAAAGAGTGTCTGTATTAAAATGAAATATATCGGAATTAAAATAAATAGAATCAAACCAATACATTAAATAAGTAAACAAAGCAATACATTGAAAAAATATATAAATTTCGACAAATCAAACCCCATCCATTAAATTCAGAAAAATATGGTTACCAATTGTAATTTAAAAAGTTATTAATTAAGTTAAAAAGTTAAAGTAGTTCATAAATTAAGATGTAGATTCAAAATCTAAATATAATTAAAGTGAAAATAGGTGTTTTCGGAATTCTTGTAAGAATTTCAATGCTTGGGTGGCCTTTCTAGTTATATAAACTCTGCATTACTTCAATTTTTTACTTTTAGCAATTCCTTACTTCTTGCATATTTTAAAATAAAATTAATAGGAAAATTATTTGATTTGAGTTCATTAATTAATCATTTAATTTGGTTTCTGGTGAATTTAAGATTATTTACAAATATTGTATATGCGTTTCATTTCATTAAATACTACATTCCTATAAATTTTTAAAGGAATATTGGAATTCAAGAAGATTAGTTTATTAACTTTACAATTGAATTGACTGGTTTTATCAAAAATATCTCTATAATTTGTAGAATTTTCAATATTTATGAACAAATCAAAATTTCAGTGTTATTGTTAGAAATGTTAGTTTTAATTAGAAATAATAATGTAAAAAATAAATTTGCAACTATACTCGAAAAACTGAAACTTTATTTCCATTCTTATTACCAGAATTTTGAATAAAAATATTTTCACCGTTATAAATATAGTTATTGTAAATACAGTTTAACTAAATTATTCCACTAATCAAAATTAATATTCAATGATTTTTTGTAATTCTGAAAATTATTCTTTTCCCAATGGTCGGCACTGAGTGATTAAACCTTTGCCATAACAAGGCTGGAAACTGCTACTCCTTTAGCGTAACCTGTGAATCAAGTAATGAAGGCAAGTAGCTTTACCCATTTCACTCCACCACAAACCCATTTATAAGGCGGGCCACATTCATTAATTATTTTAGAAGGAAGAACAAGGAAACAGAGAGAAAGGAAACACCCATGCCCAAACTGGGATTTGAACTTGGGACTAACTGTCTAGTGAAAATAAAAATATAATACATAATTAATTTTTTAATGGGTATACTTATAAAAAGAATTTTGAAATCAAAATATTATAAATAAAATTACTTCACAGAAAGTCCAAAACTGGTCTATTATTATCTATAGTCCAAGTAGCTTTAGATTTAACAAAATGTTCCAGAATTATATTTAAACATTTGCCAAAAATAATACCTGGATTATTCATATAAGATTTACTAACACAAGTAATATGTCTGAATTTAATGGGAAATTTTTGAAATTTAGGAAATTTCTGTTAAATAAAGAAATTGGAATTTAAAACTGCTTATATTTAAAAGTTTATAAAAACCCAGAAAAATTTTTATTAATTATATTATTTGTAGAATTTAAGAGTTTGTTGGTATTAGAATTAAAAGTTCAATTAAATCTGAATATAATTTTTTACAAAGATATGCCTAGTTATTAAAAGCATTACCAATAGGTGCAATAATAATTTTGTTATTAAGCAGGTTTTTATAAGCTAAACCTGGAAATGCCAAATTATAATCAGAAATAAAATGTTTAATTTCATTGTACAGCTTAGACTTTCATATTGTGAAATATTATATAGGAGTATCAATAATTTTCCATTTTAAAGATAAAGAAATTGATGTTAAGTAAAATTATTTTAAAGGTTTTAGATCCATTTGTTTGAAAAATTGGTCTATATTTAGTACCCCTTATTTAAAATTGCCTTAAAATTGTGATCATTGACGATGTTAAGTAACCTGTAATGGTGTGGCCAAAATCAGCATATACAAATGTTCTTAATATAATATTAAAGCATATACATTTGGAAAGTTTTCTGAAGGCGACGGTAATTTTACAAAATTGATCATCATTAAATACTTTACATCGAAATAGAATTTCGTAGGAAAATGTAGGTTTGACAACAACAACAACCTCCATAGGAAAAACATAAAAGAAATCATTAATAAAACTATTGAAATGAATGTTATCAAAGTTTGTATGTTGCAAATTTATAGGAAAATAATAAAATTTAATATTTTTTTGTTTTTAATTTTATTATATCTGTATTTAATTAGATCCTGAA
The DNA here is from genome assembly GCA_026290005.1 of Latrodectus geometricus. Classification (NCBI taxonomy): domain Eukaryota; kingdom Metazoa; phylum Arthropoda; class Arachnida; order Araneae; family Theridiidae; genus Latrodectus; species Latrodectus geometricus. The sequence goes on from JAPDSC010154288.1 coordinate 173,754, forward strand.
ATAAAATCTTTTAAGTGCTGGCTATTGGAATGTTTATCATCCAAATATGAATACAAAAATTTACAATCACTGTCAGTTATTTTCATTATGAAAATTTTACAAGGCAACCAATTATAATTTTCAAAAAATGAAGAATTTCCAATTCCAAAGAAAAGAAAATTCCAATTCAAAAATTTTTTTCAGATAAAACTGAAAATTTTGAAATGAGCTTTCTTTAACTAAAACTATCATTTCTAACAACAGCACTGCATTTTTAGATTTATTCATAAATATTGAAAATTCTGCTACTTTTATAAATATTTTCAATGAAACCAGTCAATTCAACTTTAAATTAATAAACTAATCTTATGGAATTCCAACATTTCTTCAAAAGTTCACAGGAATGTAGTATTTAATGAATTAAAATGCATGTATACAATATTTGCACTAATCTTAAACTCATCTGAAACCAAATTAATTGATTAATTTATCAAATAAAATCTGTAACAATTTTCAGGTTAATTTTATTTGAAAATATGTAGGAAATAAAGAATTGTTTGTAAGACTGGAGTAATGTGTTTTTTACATTAATACATAAATAAATTGTACCTTCACCCATATCAGAAACTAAATGCATGCATGCATGCATGCATGCAATGAACTTTATGAACATGTTTTCAGCTTCATATGAGTTAAAATATTTAGCAATTTTTAACCAATAATAAGTAAGTAGGTAAAACATTTTTGACTATTATAATACTCTAGAAAAGAGACATGTCCTGATAGTTTAAGCAGTTATAAACTCTATCATCATGAAAATCTGCTCCAAACCTGAGTGATATATATATATATATATTTCAATTTAACTGCAGAATATCTAACACAATATTACATGAGATTATAAATCATGCATAGAAAATGCACATGCGAAAAATATACTAATTCCGTGATTCAGTATACAGTATCTGTTCTTTGTTTTCTTTTTAACTATAGCATATGATTACTTGTAGGAAGAAAATCATTGATTTAATGAATTTAGTTCAATTCATACATTCATTTTCTATGAAGCATATTGAGTTTTGTATTTACAGATAAAATAGTTATTATTCTTTAAAGTGTTTTGCATTTTAACAATTATACCTTATTTTCTCGGAATTATTTTATTTAGGAATTGTTTTAGCTCTCGTTATAATATGAATGCTTCAGCGTAATATGTTCCTTAGAAAATGAGCAGAAAATGAAGATGTTTTCACATAGAACTGGTTATAACTTAATATTAGGAACTTGCTCTTTAAAGTGGAATGTACTCAATTATTTATTCTCACTGTAGAAAAATTGTAGTTAATTGTCTTACATTTCTGTATCCCGCAGATACAATCTATCGGAATTAGGTCTAGGTACCGTTAAGTAAGTTGGTGAAAAATGAAAAGATTCTGATGGAATGTATGCTAAAGTAAAATAGTTACTAAAACAGGTCTTTAATAAAAGAAATTTTACTTTCCGGATTTTTCTTGTAACATTTGAATAGATCCTAATAACCATAAAAAATTGTTCATTGATTATAATTTAATATATATAAACTCATAGATAATAATGTCATATCTAAATCTGTACGAGTCAGTATATGATTTCGAGAGGCGTGCATGGAGTTGCAGTTGGTGAACTTCAAATAGATCAAGGGTTGGTAACATATTGAAATAGAAGAGCCAAATGCTGCAATTTATAAAATTTACCAGTTTTTAAAGAGCCACTAAAAATTTTTGTTTGAATATTATAGTATTTGCTTATCTACATTAAAATTTTCATTTAAAATAATCAACTTTAACGCAGAAAAATACTTAATCATATAAAAACTCAAATATAGATAAGTTTACACTAATGGGAGCATTGGCTTTGCATGCCATTTCAAAGTTTGATTATATCTGGCTTATAACTTGTTTAAGCATGATTCTAGATTTTTATTTGTTTGTTGACTTCTATCTTTGATTTTTATTATATTCATGCAAGAGATTGCTTGCTTGTACGAATATGCTGATCTGAAGAGTTTCAGCACTGTGTATGCCAACTTCTTTACCTCACTGTAGCATTTTGGATGACTATTCCGTAAATGTAAAGGACACAACTCGTGTAATTTCTTTTTGTGCTGTCCTCTTGTGCTACCTGATGTGCTTGCATTTCTAGACCTCCAAGTATGCCAATTTACTATTCAGCTGTGTGAACTTGCCACCCAGTATATCTATGGTTTTCAAATCCAACAATTGTATTTGTAGCAATGCAGCATCAATTTCAAATGGCTCAATGTTGATTTCTTATATACTTGTGAAGCTTTATTGAGAATATGAAAGTATTTTTGTTTGTTTTGAATTGTTCATTCTCTTAATGAATCCACCTGTCAGGGTTTTTAAAGCTATGTTGAAATAATTTGTGTCAAAAGTGTTGCATTGGTCTCATTGCCATATTGCTTCATATTTTTGGAATAAAGTAATTTAATGCTCTCCTAGACATCAATATGAAGTAACTTTTATTTCAAGCAAGTCATAGGTTGGGTTGCCCTTTCCTTGCAGTTTTAGAATTATTGCATTTAGTTTCATTGTGCTATCTACTATGAAGTTGAATTTTAGCTACTATTTTTCTAATTTGGGATGGTCAATGCTTTTTTCAGTGAGGAATATTTTTATTTCACTTTCTCTCAAAACTTTGCAATATGTTACCCCTTGAAAGTCATCACACTTTATTACACAAAAATAAGTCAGAAAAGTGGCTATCTATTTTGTCAAGTAAATCTTTATGCTGATGATGGTAGAGTGCTTTTGCTAAGATGCTACTATAATAATCTTAATTTCCAAGTTCATGACCAATTATTTTAGCCAGAAATGTTTGTTTACAAAGCATTACTTGATGAATTATGCAGTGAAATGTTAGAATTTCTTGGTTCATTTTTTTCTGAAAAATTGATGCGACTTCTTTATGCATTCCTATCATGTTTCTAACTCCATCAGTTGCTATATAAACGATTTTATTTATGATGATTCCATTGTCATCCAGACATTTTTATGACGAACTATCTGCTAAATGGTTAGCACTCTGGTCTTCTGTTCAACAGTTTGTGGGTTTTAATCTCATTTAGGCTTGGATGTTCATAATGGTTTGGAATTCACTTTGAGTTGTAGGTCTTGGTCTAATTAGCAATTGTGTGCAAAAAATAATTGTTGAGCAACAAACAAACCAATGAGGCATTTTTGCACAGCATTTACTACATATTCTCCATGAGTTTCCTAAGAGTGGCAGCAATCCTAATAGTTTATCTTTTCGACCTTGGGACAGCATATTTAAAGAAAAAGGTAACTTGTACTGTGTCTTTTTTATTGCCAGAATCATAGCAGCAGTTACCAAAATAGTGGTCTATGAGAAAATTTTGCTGGTCCCCAGAAAAAGTGAAATATACTTACTTATCATATTATGTTTTAAGATACATGGAAACATAATTCAATTTGTAATAATACTATAAAAATGCTACTTAGAATAACGCCATTTTCAAATAATGCTACTGTGAATAAGTCGTATTGCTGTAGCTGCATTGTTTTAATTACATACATAGCTGTTTTGCCTTGTCTTGTTTTGCACTCTTCTAATGTTTCACTCTCCTGTATGTCTCATATGTATATCAGTTAACATTTTAAGTTGGATTTAGGGAAATACTAATGCGACAAATGTGGTTGGTTACCGATGATCTGCAAATTTTTTCTAATTTTAATAAATACATGAAAGAAAATGATGTTAACCACCTAGTAGTAACCCTAAAAAGCACTTGGAATCAATTACAGAATCTTTTGCTCATTATTATCTAAAGATTGAAGATCCCAGACTGGATAAAAGCTCCATTTGCAGCAAAAATTGAGGATAATAATTTAAGCATGCATCTAAAAGAAAGTCTCATTGTCCTATAAAACTCTTAAATTTAAATTTCATTCAGCCTTAAGTAATTGGGAACATCCACCACACTGGAAATGTATAATACTAAAAGTTTGAAATACTTAAACCATTTTTTAATTGTTTTGTTTTCACAGTTTTTGTTTATTTTATTATGGTTTATTAATAAAACTTTAATAACTTGGTTACAATTAATAGTTTCATTTTATTAACCATTTATATTTTCTGTGTTCTTAAATCCAAATTTTTTAATAATATCTTTAACAATTAAAAAAAATCATATTAGTGTTACAAGAGATTTAAATTATGTATTTACTGGTCCATAAAATCATATTAGTGTTACAAGAGATTTAAATTATGTATTTACTGGTCCATAAGGTCAAAAAGTTTAGCGACCGCTGATCTATAGCAAGCTATAAGGCAGATGCCAGTTGAATGTTTTCCACTTAAATGTGTGCTACATTTAAAGACATTTTATCAGTTTTATCTTGTACTTTTTTAGCAGATAATGACAAAGTTTCGAATTTTTTTTTCATAATTTCTGCTTTGTACAAGAATGTTCTTCAGATATATATATATAAAACAATCTTTGATGTATTCAGCATCTGTAAATAGTTTTCCTCTTTTTCCAATTTCTGATAATACTGCAAAATTTGTCGGATTTATATTAAATGGAATATTACACCCAGTTATTTAACCCGTTAATGCCCAAATTATTTTAAAATTGAAATTTTTGAAAAATATTTTTTAATTAAATTTCATATATCATAAATAGAGCAATTATGGAGTTGTATCCATTTTCTGTAATTAGCAGCTGAGATAATAGGTGATCTATAAATAGATCGCTGGGTGCTTATGATAATAAAAGACCAAATAACTTTCCTGTGATTTTATAGTTAAAAAATTACAAATTCAGGGCGAAAAAGGAAACGTTTGTAAATTTAAAAACAACTAATGAGATTTAAACGAGGAAATATTATTTAATTTAAACTTACTTAATTAAAATTTTAAGCAGATAATTTATAAAAGTTAAGTGTGAATAATGGAAAACATTTCAGACAAGGAGTTACATTGCATTTTGTACAAAACGTAAGAGGTCTACCCTTACATTTTTGAAACTGGCATCTTCTTTGGTTTTGTCTTTTTCCTATAACAGGGTCTTCACACAGAGTCTATAACATTTGATTTTGATGACATAATCAGAGGTCTTCTAATGCCTTTCTTAGAATTTGTTCCCCGTTTTAGGTATGCAACGTCGATATATAATCGGATGTCGTTTATACTTTTCTTTTTGCAACTTGATAAATTGAATAGAATATACGTATTTATGATAGTCATGTCAATAACTCAAGTAAGATTGGCCATTACAATTTTTTGACATGGATCTGAACTGTGTTTTTTTCTAAGCTGGTCGACTCTTCTCATATTTTTGTTATTTGGTAAATGTTATTAGGTTGCAGAATTTGGGTTTTTTTTTCAAACATTTTTAATACTTTGAAACTTGGATTAAAGGATCTATGTAATCAAAGTTTGTCACGGTTTTTACACACTTGTTATCCTTCCATTTAACTATAGTTATTTTGTTCTTTTCATTGAAACAGTAGAATCAAGAATTTTTCTTTCTAATATTTTATCAGGAAAGAGTAAGAAGTTTTTCTATTGTTCCTAATTGTGCATGTGGTTTTGAATCCTAGTGTTTTTAATTCGACCAGCAGATCATAAGAATTGAAAATATTGTCAAAAATGATGTTGCTGTTAGGATCAGTTACTGGTTGTAACATTTTTTTCACCACTCGTGTTCCAAGCAGTTCTTTTGGAGTTTCAGGAGTTAACTCATCCACATCAGACGGTAAAATAGTTATATCAGACTCTATTTCCGTAGATAACATACATTCTAACGCTTCTTCATCGGTGTGAAACACTTTACGCTGAGACATTTTGAAAGAAATGAAACGAGAGAAAAATATTAGCTACTACTAATGCCCAGCTATCTATTTATAGATCAGCATGTTTAAACTTACATTTTAATAATAAAAACAGTTATTTTTCTAATATAAATAAGCCAGAGTAATTAAAGAGGTATTGAAAATGTAAAACACATAAAAAAGTATAACTTATTTTTAATTTTTTTTTTTGTTGGATACACTTTGAAGCTTCAAAATGGCGAACATCAGACGGTAGTTGTTGAACTGCTTTTAAAAAGAATGCTTGAAATCTCATTTGGGGGTGCAGCCATATATGTAAGGAAACAAGTAAATGGCAAATCGAAATGATTAAAAGATATAATTTTTACTGAGAGTTTTGAATGGAAAGTGATCTATAAATAGATCACTGGGCGGTAACGGGTTAACATAGATCTTGCCTTTTTTTATTTGAACTCTGCAACAGTTGCTGTTTTTAGATTTATTTTGAAAGATTTAATATTGCAAAATATGTTGATAAATAAATTATATTAATTATAGAACTCAAATAAAGAATAAATTAAAAGGGGTGTTTTGAAATTATAGAAAAAATTATATTCTGAATTTGATTTTTATCTGTAAATATTGTGTTCTCTTGTGAACTTGTTTTCCCTTAATTAGCTCATTGTTTGGAATTTTAATAATACATAAATTTTGATTTTTTTATGTGTAGCGGTTATGAGTTTGCTCAGTTCTTGCTAGTCTCTTTTTACATTTACAGCATTCATATATGGTCATTTATAAACGAAACTTACAATGTTGGTCTCTCTAAAATGGTCTAAAATGGTGTATTGATATATTTATTTACATATATGAAATAAATTTGAAGACGTTTTTATGTGAATTTTATTAAATTAATTAAATAAACAATGAAATTAACCTTTTGGTTTGATGCTTTATCAGTTTAGATTGTGTATTTTAATTACATTAAATTAATTATATACCATACTTTAATTTTAGATTGATTCAATTAATCTTTTAACTTCTGGTCATTATTGTAATTGTCTTACAAAATACATTTGTATGGGATTTTAATTAGATTTATATATAGTCTAATTTTAAATGTTATTTATTAATTTACACATTGAAACAAATTTGAAGTTAGGAAAATTTTGTACTCTTTGTTAATAACAATATCCACATCAATATAATTACATATAATCATTTATTTTTAAGAACTTTTATTTTCATATGTTATCGAATTTCCTTGACATCAGATTTCTTTTAAATTTAAAAATTAAATGTAATTACTAGTATTAGTTAATAAATTTTATTACAGTATAAAATCATGAGAATAGTATCATTTGAGTTAATCTATTTTCACTTTTTCAGGCTCTTACGAAGATGCAGTTGCTTACAGGACATCGTAAGGATTTATATAATTTATGCTTGAATGTGATTTGTGTTGTAGATCTTTTAACAGATTATTGAACAGTTATATTATCAATGCTATACTTTTTTTTCTTTAAAATCAATAAAATATTTCTCTAACTACTTTTTAGATAGAAATTTATGTTTTGAAGAGAAAATATTTATACTTTCATATATTCATTGGATGAGTAATCAGAAATATGTATTTAACAAAAATAATTACTGGAAGCTGTGTAAATAAGCATCAGTATTTAATTTAAATATTAACATTTTGAAGCATGCTTATTTTGTGCAATATTTGTTAAGAATTTAGTTTCTTAAAAGTTTCTAAACTGAAAAATACACATTAATAAAGTTTAAAATATTTTTCTTTAGTTGTTTTGATATGATTTATTTTTTATTTTATAGATTGTGGATATCTGCATTCTCATTAAGTATATCCATTGGTGCAGCTTTACTTCACCCCATATCAATAATCACTAATGAAATTCTTCATGCTTATCCTAATAGTTATTATGTGCAATGGCTCAATAGTTCATTAATTCAAGGTTTGTTACTTATTTATATTTATTTTTATTATCTGCTACTTTTTCATTGAAAGGAGGATAATATTTCATTAGTTATAAATTTTGATAACTGCTATGGCATAAATGTTAAGTGTATTCTAAATTTTTGAAGACAATATGTTATGCATTTAACTATTTTATATAAAAATATTACATATCAAGTTAATGATTCAAAATGCAGCAAATTTATGTTGGATTATTCACCTAAAATTTAAATATTTAATGGTATAAATATATATTGGTACTTTTCAATTTATTTTAAATCACATGAAAATTTTGTAAATTAAATTTTCTGTGTCGTGTATGTTGAAATTTCTTTTTTTTTACTATAGAAATAAACTTCTTTAAAAATTAAAAAGGTAAAATTATTGTAAAATTAATTTGTATTGCTAAAATTCTACTTACTGACTATCATTAGGTACTTCAAAAATTGTATATTAGCAAATTACATAAAACAATCTAATTGTATAAAAAATTGCTTCATTTTTTCAGCATTCTGATACATTGCTGCCCAAGTTGTTACTGTTTTGGGCTGTACCATATCTTTAAATTTAAGATTGTTTTTTGTAATTGATTTTAGTTGATATGGGAATGGTATTGACATACAAAATACATTCTATACTTTGTTATTAAACAAAGGTAAACTACAGGACAATATCATAAACTATATAGTATAAATAATCTTTTTTAATATCCTTTCTTTTTAATATACTTGAGCAGAAATCTTATATTCCAATAAAAATTTGTATCTGCATTTACTTAATGTCTTTTCACATGACATTTTGTAATTATGTAATTTAAAATTAAAATGAACTAGATTAATCATAATTTTAATCAACTCACCTTTGAAAAGAGTATTTTTTTTTTAACATTTTGAAATATTTAATATTCAGTGAAATCTTGCTTCAGTCTCCTTAACTTTTGTACTGTTTTGACACAGATTTTCTCTGCATATGTGGTCAGTTTGCCTTGAAGGCTATTTGTCCTATTTTGAGGGTCCATAATTGCCTCAGGGTATTTCTTCCTGGAACTGTATGTCAATAAATCACATGGCTGGGGAAAAGAATTAGTTCAAACGCTTCTGAAATATCATATGGGAAATGTCCGTTGCTGATGTATCAAGAAGGAGACTAAGCTGCTTGGAGATCCTGAGAAGAAATAATTATTTTATTTACTTTTAGAGTTCAGCTTTCTGTGTAGTAAAAATACTCTGCAGATGCTCTACAAAAATTGAGCAATTTTGCTATTATAATTATTCATTAAATGTTAAAAAATAATTATAAATATTCAAATTAAATTAAAAACAAAAAATACATTGAAAAAATATATATTATTTTATTTTTCTGGATTTAATTTCAATTCAATTTGCTTTAAATGGGGTGAGGCCTTCTTGAAAAAACAAAAGTTACATTTCCCTCTTAGTACTTCACTTTTATAATAGACAAAAAGTTGAATTTTTTATTTGTTTCAATTGGGGAAAAATGTAATTTATTTATTAGTTTTTCAATAACTTTTTTTTTCTTTATAAAATGGCTTTGATTTATAGTTTCTATCAATGATTTTTGTAGGAATGGAAAGTCTACCTGCAGAAATTAAAACAATCTTATTTACATTAATCAAGCATATTGACATTATTTCTCGATATATTTAAAAAAAAATTACAAATTTTAAAAGCAGTACAAATTAATATGTAAACCATAGGAATTGTATCTTTGCTCACATTCAGGAAACAGAAAGGCAGTTTAGGCATCAACTTTACATTCATTCTTTTCTAATTTTCGAAAATTGTATGTGCTATTATTCTTAATTCAGTATTGGAGTTCTTCTTCTTGAGCTTGTCAGATATGTGGCACCTCTGCATTGTTGCATTTTGTACCATACTCCAAGCCCAATTTTTTCCTAGTTCCATTGTCTTGGCACCTACTTTGTTTATAAAGTCTGATAAGCCCTCAATGAAGTTTAGGTGTAACTCTTTTGGATATGGATTACCTAGAGTAGTGAATCTTGTAAGGGCAAGAGCATCACACTCATATAGGATATGATGAGCTGATTCTACCCCTGCGTGGCATTTCCTACAAATTGATTCCTGTTTAAAAAGTCCCATTGTATGAAGGTGTTTCCTGAAATGATAGTGCCGAGTAATGAAGCCTACAATTGCTTGAGTCTTCAATCTTGGGAGTCTAAGAATTTCAGATGCAATTTTCTCAGATGAGTTGAAAATCATACTTTTTGCATGTTTCTGTCAAGGAGAGTCACGCCAAAATTTGTTCATCTCCTGTTTTTCCCATTTTTGAATGGCCTTCCTTGTAGTCTTCATGTTGATCCCACAAAAGGGTTCCATTCAATATTGGAGTTACATACATTTCGTAAAAAATACATTTGCCTCAAAGCAATTTTTTTAAATGATTTCATCATAATTTTTAGTTTTGCCATAAAATATATATTTTCGACAGCCAGAAAAT
>JAPDSC010154288.1:189281-285194 GCA_026290005.1 Latrodectus geometricus
AATTGCAAAGTCATTTCCATCCTAATTGCTTTTATTTATTTTTTTTTCTATTTTTTATAATAGTGGGATGGGATAATGGTTATTTCTGTTTCTAAAAATTTTGTATGGTTAATGAATCAGATTCTACAAGTTTGAGATTCAGAAATAAAAAAGCTGAGTTTTTTCAGCTAAGTATTGAGTATAGGGGGTTGTATATTTACCTATATTTCCATTTTCTCAAGGAAGATGAGAAATCGCAGTGGAATATTGCAAGACTGAATCTAGAATACTCAGTTGAAATTTACCTAGTTAATTTCTTTAGCTTTAGAATGTTATTATTTCTAAATTTATTTTGAAAACTTAGGTTGGAAATTATGTTAAGGTTAGTTTGTAATTATTTATCTCTGGTTTTAGTTGAACAAAATCTAAAAATATCTTATTATTCGAAATTCTTTCTATTTCTTGAAATCCATTGAAGCTAATCAAATGCCTTGACCAAACATCTAAAATAACAAACTTCACTGTTTAAAAAAAAAAAAAAAAAAAAAAAAATTGAAAATTCTTTGCTGATTAAATTTAAACTAACACTTTTACTTTCCATTGTTTTAGAATTTGCAAAAAATTTTTTGTGTTTTTCAAATACAACCCTTATAATACAACTATAATTTTTATACTTGATTATTTTATTTGCATTTAATAATATTAAAGTTGAATGCTGTTTTAATTATTAAAGAAGATGAGAAATTAATTTTGTGAGTGTGATTATTATAAAAATATCCAGAAATGAGTTATTTAATTTTTGAATTTCTTATTTATATTATAGGCTTATGGAGTCTTGTATTCCTATTTTCAAATGTGTCTCTTTTCCTTCTTCTACCATTTGCTCATCTATTTATTGAGTCAGAAGGTTTTCCTGGATCTTCAAGAGTAAGATAAGTTTTAAGAATAATAATTTTTTGTGTAATAGTTGAATGTAATTTTTTGAAATCTTTGCTTTAAAATTAACATTGTAATTTCCATTAAAAGACTATAAACCCCATCATTTTGTTAATCTCAACTCTCATTTTAATACTTAAGGTAAATAATGTGACTAAAAATATTCAGAGAAAGTTATCAAAGGTGTAGAGAAGAAAAATTATTATCAAAATATCAGGATACACAAGACACAAAATTACCCAGGATGAAGAAATAACCAAAATAAATGTCTATCATTTTAAAAATGAAGTTAGACTTTTACTTAGAAAATACTGATATTTATGTAAAGTTATAATTCTTAAATTCTTAAGAAGCTATGTTTTTCTGTGGTATTTTGCAAAAAAAAAAAAAAAAAAAAAATCTTATTAAGTGGTTAAGAGCTTAAAAGCAATTTTGATGATAGATTTTGTGAGTTGGCTGATAGGTCTATTTCCTAATTTATATGAAAATGATAAAACTGCTAAACTTTTCTTTGTCAAATTCAGTTTAAAAATTTCGAAAAGATTATCAGGCAACAATAGATATGATAAACTTCTAACGATATCACCAACACTGATTGAAAAACAGATTATACCTTTTTCCATTAAATATAAAATATCACTGAGATTATTTATTGTATTACCTATTTTGCAATACATGAAGCATATTTAGTAGTGTAAGTAATTAAAATAAGTAGAAAATTTGTAATCAAGCTTTTTTAATTATTAATTTTTATTTAAGTTTAGACTATGTTAAAAGTATTTTGTCTGCATAATTTTAATTTTTCCCCAATTGGAATAATTTAAAAAATTAAAATTTTATTTATATTAAATGTTGTACTGAATAATATTTTAATATATTAAATCTAATTTAAATTGAAAAATTGTACTTTTAGTTTTAAAATCATGATTTTTATCAATTTTGATTTAATTTTTTTGCCATAATTTTGTATTGATGCATAGAACAGAATGAATATGAATTATAAATTACAGTTTTGAAAAAGTTTAAAATTTTAATATGTATTTGAGTAAATTTAAAAAACGTATTTTTATTTAAGTTTAAAGCAAAGCTTCCTTTCATTTGAAACCAAAAATCTAAAGTAGGGATGATATCAAATGAAGCTGATGATCATGCATTTAGAGAGTGGAAAAATTTGCATTATTGACTTGATTCCTTTGACAGCTAATACCACACAAACTTTGAGGAAACTGATGGTTGGAAATTTGAATCTTTCAAATTTGTAATCTTTAATTCTGGTTTTAATCAATCGGGAACTAAATTTTTTGTTACTTAAGTTTCTCTTAACCAACCATATAAATTTTCTCAATTGTATGGGTAGTTCATTGATATTTTCCAGCCCCATAGTTCTAATATTTGAAATTTTTTAAATTTTTTTGTCTTGCATAATTATTAGTGTGGAATTTACGCTAGTTTAAGTCTTTACTTAAAAGTTGTTTTTAATGGGTATTTGTGTTGTCCTTAATAACACTTTGATTTTTGATGCAGGCTTTGTAAGTATTCTGAGTATTTATATTAATTCATGTTTTGAAATATTTTATGATATGTAGGATTTAAGTGCTTTGAGATTATCTAGATATTTTTATGGATAATTCTTGTATCTCCTGATATTATTTAGTTATGTCAGTAAGAGTGCACTGTTATGCTCTTAACATTCATTAAATAAAATAGTTTTCTTTCAGACTAAAATGAGATTTTATATCGTAGAACCATTTTCATTTACTTTTTTTATTTCATTCGTTATAGATTACACATAATTTATATGCATAAAATTAGATTAGAGAACAAAATAATATGTTATTCATTTGCTTATAATGCATAAATTGAAAAAGGGAATCTTAGTACTAGAATTCATGAACACAATTTACTTTTCTAAATTGAATCAAAATAAATTTAATCAATTCTGCTTACTTTTAATTAAAATTTTATGTCTCCGTATTTTTTATTTTCAGGGTGTTATGTCTAGAATACATGAAGTAGTCCTTGTCTTGGCATTAATGGGTCTTCTTTTAATGGGTATCACCTACATTATTTCAGCTGCAATTACAGGTGATGGCCAGTATAGCATCACTTCAATTTTCTGTAAGTATCTTTATAACTTTTATCATTCAAATTTATATTTTGTAACTAAAATAAAGAATAACAGTATTATAACACATACTACTACCCAAACTGATGGAACTCTATTCTGGGCTAGTTATAGAGAAGTACCAGTGATGCATATATAATGCTGCCCAAAAAATTGACACCATCAAAAAGCACTCTACAGACTTCAAATCAAATGAAGTGCAGACTTTTTATAGGGTTTGCACAAAACCCCTGAAAATTGTTTCTTTAATTCCAAAGCACTAAAAAAGTTCTGACATTTTGAGTTGCCTCCTGGAAAATAGTAAATAACTCTTAGAAATTTTTAATATCTTTTGGTAATAATTTTGTAAAATTTTAATTTTACTTTTTGAAATTTCCTAAGAAATGGGCTGAAGAAATTCAAACATTAATTGTTGTTGTTTTCACTAAATCTGAACAAAACTCTAATAACATTCTAATGTAATGGAATAGGAAACAGAATTAACACTAAACAGTAGGGTGAAATTTTTTAATTGTAAATTTTTACAACCAGTAGTAAAAAAGTTCTATATAAAAGTGTCCATGTTCCATGTCATGAAACATTTTTGGTTTAGATTCTCAACTTGTGACAAGTAATAAAAAAAGAAATGCCAATAAAATGTTTAAGTTTCTTTTGTAATTATTTAATGTAAAGAAAAGATAAAATTTAATGTAAAGAAAAGAAAAAAGATAAAACACCCAAAATTTTAATCCGAGAATTTTCCAGGAGTCTTAGTTTGACTAAATGCTTAGTCTGTGTTCAAATATAGGAGATAATTTTCTCTACAATTAGTATCAAAGCAAAACAATATTTTCTCGAAAAGTTTTAATATAATGATATGAATCAGAGAAGTGGGTTTTATTCCTGTAATTTCAAATTAAATTAGTATGTTTAGTTAAATTTATATTTTATGATAACTTTCAAAACTACTCATTGTTTTGTTACGCAGCCACAGAAGAATTTCTTATAATTAAGAAATAGTTATTTGTCAGTTAAGAAATCTTATCGGAAGTATTCATGAACTGTGTCAGGTTCAACACTTTGTTTTTATGGTAAATAATTTTCTCCAATCTTTTCAGTTAAAGATAGCAATTTCTCATATACCAGAATATTTTATATATTCTTATGTTGTAAATCAGCTAGCTGAATTTATAATTATTATATCCAGTATATGGTCCATCATATGGAAATTGAACCATTCAATTTTCATATCATGTGAAAAAACCATTATTTTGCCAATGCATTGTTGGCACTACTAGTTGTGAAGCACTTAATCCTTTGTGAAGCACATTTATTGAATTTCTTTATTCATTATCATGTAGACAAAGCAAAATGATTGTTATACAAAGAAAATTGAATTTCCAGCTTTTTTTCTCATTGAAAAATGTAATCTATATCAGGCTAATTTCTGTAACAAATATTTTGTTGCAATTTCATTAATATATGCAACTCTTAAAAAATTGAAATGTTAATTTACTGTTATTCATAATATTTTTAAAAATATATCTTTGATAGTTTAATGAAAGACAATAATGTATTTCACTTTAATTCTACTGTGTCTGTATAATTTTCAAAAAAAAAAAAAAAAAAAAAAAAAGTTTGCAGAAAATGCCACATAGTAAAAGCATTCAAATGTCTTAATTTGGTCAGTTTTTTTTACAGCTATTAATTTTTATTTTGGTTTTTCATGCCATATTTTACTAAAATAACGTTAAAGTCAAAAGAAAATTTTATTTTCTTATTTTTTTAGCATAATGTATTTCCTTACTCCATGAAATTGTTCAAGAATATCTACTATCTCTGAACTTTTTTATTGTTTTGTGATTCATTAAAGGAATATTTAGAGTTGTCTTACATTGCACATTAATATTACTAGACAACTCTAAACATAAAATTTCTAATTCTCACAAAAAATAATTTATATCTGATATATATTTTACTTAAATGAAATCACTTAAACTATTTACATCTATTATAGAATATGCTAATTGAGTAGAATAACTTCATTCACTGTAAGTATTTTTATTAAATAAAAATCACTTTTTTCTAATTATCCAATGCCAGAAATTAATAAAAGTTTAATATTAAGGTATTTTTAAATTTTATCTGTTTATAGCAAGCACCATTAGCTGGGCTTGTAGCTCATGCTCCTGTGGCACATGAAGCCACAAGTTTTTTTCCATCCTCTCTGGTTCAGGGCTGCTTCTTTTCAAAAGTTGTTTTTTTCGTTTAGGATAAACTGTCAAAAAGTTATTTTAGATCGGTCTATCTACCTCTCTCCATCAGTGAGCATGTTAGTAATATTCTTATGGAATTAATCAGTTTTACTCTCAGTATATGCCCAATCTATCACCATTTTTTCTGTTTAAGATCACTTGTAATACAACAGCATTTTAGTTTATCATATCGACTGTTGTTGGCTAATAAATTTTCAGAATTCCTTTGAAAATTTTTATTTGGAGAGCTTTGTTTGTTTAGAACAAAAGTAATAGAGAAACAAAAAGTATTGACACCAGATTCTTAAAAAATAGAGACGTAAAATGATCTTACAAATCAAAATATTGTTTTACCTTACTTTTTATGTTTTGAATTTTTTGAAATAGGGGCAGCTTAAATTTCATTGTAAACCCTATCAGTAATAATTCTAGGCACGGAATCTAAATTTATGTTTGGTGAGCGTATCTATAATCAAGTACATTATTGACATCACTATAAAATTGAGTGTGTCTATCGTCAAGTACATTATTGACATCAAACAAGTATCAGTAAAAATCCATTTTTTATATTTGTTCTATTCAAGTTTAATATTTGTTCTATTGTCTATGTAAACTGTTACTTCTCTGCATTTCCTCAACTATAACAAACGATATCAACAAATTTAAATTTTTTAATTATAATGCTTTACTATATTATTATACAATAGTTAAACACTTTCCCTCTTCAGTCTTTCCAAACCCTTTCCAGCCTGATTTTACATGATTTCTTTGGAAACAATTGGTCATTCCAGGTATCCTAACTAATTCATATGCACTTAGTTTATTTTCAAAGGTAATTGAAATAATGAATATTTTGCATATATTTCACTCTGCTGCAACTAAGCTTGAAAGATTTGTTCAGTCACTGCTTATCATGATATTTTTATTGATGAATATGACAGAAAATTGAAATTTCAATTTGTGAATAACTTCATACCAAGTACTAGATGGGATGAACATTTTCTTAATTTATTAATGTGGATGGTTGAATATGCAGGATTTTTTATTTTGGAATGAAGTAAAATGTATTAAATTTCCTGTTTTAAATGCTATTTTATTTTTTATTTTTTTATTTTAAGATGTACAATTCCATTGAATTTTGTTTGACTGAATACACATCTCAAATTTATTTAGTTAATTATTTTAAATAAATTTCTCTGTGTTTGTGTATTTCTTTAGATTTAATTTTGGTATCAAGATTTTCTTCTCTTTGTTTTACAGATTTTTCAAATTATTATTTTCCATTCTTGTACTCTTGCGTGTCTTTTCTTGGTGTTCTAATGCTTTTGAGTAAGTATAAGTTTCTCTCTTTTATTATTTTGCTTGTGTTGATTTCCATTTTTATCTATCATAATATAAGGATAAAAAGTATTTTTGCATTAATTTTTAAGTTACTGAGATTTTTATCCCATTTCTTTTTAATTTTACTTTTATATAAAATAAATATTGTAGTCCATCACATCAATTTGTTTTCTTGTGTGTTACATTTAGAAATGTTCTGACAATGAATTTCTTTCGTTGAGTTTCCTTAGTGCTAATCCAAGGTATTTTGATTCTAAGGTTTAAAAATTACTTATTATCAATAGGATTTCTTTTTTTTTACGTAATTTTTTAATTTTTTAATTGCTCATGCTTAGTTTTAGATTGTGTTTATATAAATAATTATATAATGTTGCATCAATTAACAATAATTTCCATGATTTAAGAATTTGCTTAGTTTCACATAAAGTCATTGTGTCATTTCAGTAAATTTATTGTATGTAAGTTTTAAACTTATGATTTTGAATTCTAATTGTTCTTTTGAACCCTGAAGGATCAAAATTCTTTTGCAGAACTATTATATTAGGTCTGTTTATTTGTTGAAAATGTTATGTTGTTCCTTCAAGTTTCAGTTAATTTCAATTAAGTATCATGCAAAGGTATTCATTTCTAGGTTGAAGTACTATTCATGAATGAATATTTATTAAAAGTATGTAAAAGTATTGGTATGATATATGGTTTATATAAATCGTTACCCATATATTTTCTCATGAGATTAGTCCCGTACCACATAATTTCATTCTGTAAATATAAATATGCACCAATGAAATATACTCTTATCCACTAGGTGCTTATTTGTCATCCAAATTCTATATAATGGAGGTAAAAAATCTACTTTACTTTTTACCTTTTGTATGTACAAGACAATAATATGTGACGACTTTTGGATTAAATTTGGATGCATTCATATGTAGTGAACTATACTAGATTGCTTAATAGATGTATTTTGAATTAGGCCTATCTATTGTGGCAAATATTTTTGTCAATTTGTTTATTTTTAATTAGTTTGTTCTTTCTGAAGTCAGCAGGCGTTTCAGGTTTTTATTTGTTTTTGTTCCATAGAATGTAAATTCTGTATTTAAATCCAGTTAAAAGTTATACAGTTTTCTCAACTAATTAAATCAGAATTGTTTTATAGGTATTTTAGTTAATATTTTGAAAATTGAGTTTTATATTATGTAAAATGAAATTTAATTATTTTTCTTCAAAAAATCTAAAATTTGTGCTGAGAAAAAAAATTTTTCCTGAAGAATTTATATTAATAAATTTATAATACAAATGTAACGTAATTCAAGAAAAATATATTTAAACAATAAAATTTATTTCTGACAGATACTATTTATTAATTTGCACATTAAATAAAATTTATATTTGGACTTTTTTGTATTATTTCACTCAAAACTTTTGTTTATCATGGTGAAGTCCTTTCCCCATTGGAGTTTTTATTTTTTGAGGAATTGTTTCTCACAACAGCAGCATTCTGTATATGTTATCTAAAATTAAATAAAATAAAGTACATTAAAAAAATGTCAATAAAGAGTTGTACTTGTTAATCAGCAATGCAGAAAAAACAGTATTATAAATAATTTTGAAAGTTTAGAAAATAATTTTCATCAGTATCATAATTATATAAAGCTACTAATGTTATACTGATAAATAAAAGTGATCAGACATGATTTCAGTATCTTAAAAAATGTCAGCATAAACTTTCCCAAAAAATTCATATTTCCTTTATTCCTTCATTGGTTTCTGGCTTTTACACAATTTCAGAAAATCACTTTTAGAAATGCTTGTATATTAAATTAATAAATCTACCATTTGTGAGATTCAATTTGCAAAAAATACCTACTCTTCAAATCTTTACTTTTTGGATCTGATTAAATAATTGAAATTGCAAAATGTTTAAAATTTGGTTGGGAAATTTTCAAATTATAGCTGAGCTGGCAGGTGAATGGTGACAGCTTTGGCCTTCATTTGGTTTTGTTTCAGCTTTGGGTTTGTGGATTCCAATTCCTCTTTTGCATGTATATTTTTAGTGGTTTGGAATCCTTTTTAAACTGTAGGTATCTGTCTGATTAGCCCCAATGTTCAGAAAATGGTCATTGACTTACAAAACCAAACTAAATCAAAAGACAAGTTTGACTAATAGGTAAAATTTAATATTATTGGTAACTTAAGAACATTATTTAAATAAGCTAATAGAAAGCTGAATTTACATCTAAACAAAAATAAGTGTTCATATAAACAGAAATGTTATTAAGAAAAATTTTACTTTTATGGTACAAATATTTTTTGATCATTTCTACATCAGTAAATTTTTAATGGGACTTCTTGCATAAAATTCTTATTACACAATGCACTCAACAAAAACTAATTGTCATGTTTTTAACTCTTCAAAAGATTTTTCTCTTGCTCTGAGATAGTTCAAAATCAGCTTAAAAACTGGCAGTGAGCAAGAAATTTTGGAAAATATAAAAACAAGTAATGAAAATATTGATTTATAGAATGATTTTTTTAATTAGATGAGATTAAATTAAATAAATTAGTATATATGTTTAGATTAGTTATTCTCATCTAAATGAAAATATAAAAATGAACTTATAAATTCATTTTATAGGCTTTTTTACCTCTTAAAATAAAGCTAATTAAACTTTAAAGACCAAAATATTTAAAACAACAAAAATAATAATTTAAAAATAATATATATATATATAAAGCTAGCTATTGATTTATAAATAATTTTCTAATAAATTTGAAAACTACATTCAGACCATCGTAAACAATTTTTGATGCATATAGAGTATCTGAAATGCTTACTATAAAAATGGATTTCTATTCAATATCTAAAATGAAATATTTATTTTTTAATATTCATTCAGATAAATCAACCTAAAAATCAACAAAGAAGTCAATAATAAATATTTATTATCGCTAAAAATAGGCTATTCTATTCATTATACATCCTTTTCAATTTGTGATAGTCTGTGAAGTCTGAAGAGAAGTAAATTATGCGGAAGCAGATTTAAAGTAATTAAGAGCTGAAAAATATAACAATGCAAAATGAATTTAAAAGATACTAAGCTCTTTTTATTTAAGTATAAATATCAATAATTAAATTAATCGGTGATACTTGAATGGAAGTGAATGTATGATATTCAGGAAATTTCCTTTAGAGTCCTTTGTTTTATTTATGAAAACATTTTGTTCATAATTCTGAAAAAATACTTCACTATTTCCTTTTTGGGTTGATGATCACGAAACAGTTTGTATTTTAGAGGTATAATTGTTGGCTGCAATTTTAGAAACTTGTATTTAGCCCCAATTTTCTAGCATATTGATATTTCTCAATATTTTTCATATTTTATTCAAACAAATGAAAAGAAAACTGTTAAAACTATTTAATATGTCAAAAATTGTAAAAACTTACATCATAGAGATTAAGATTTATTAATCAGCAGTATAATCAACAAAAATACATCATTTCATTTTATTACTTATTTATTTCATTTTTAAAATAAACTAATCTTTGAATGGCTAGAGTATCTTGTCTTACCCAGTAACTAGGCAATGCTGGATGAATCTTTTTACTTCCTGAGATTTAAAACACTGCTCCTGCAGGGGAAACTTCTGATATATACTTGTTTTTACATGATAGGAAGTTCAGAGTAAATTAACTGAAGAAATAGAAATGACTCTTTCAGTATCTGGTCAAAAATTCCACAATAGTGAGGAAATAGTTCATATTACATATGAATGTAATGATATTTCCTTTACTGGGTTCACAACTTTAGGCACTTTTGATACCAAAGAAATACATTTCTTCTCCAAAAAGGACCTTTCTGACTTCCCAAAATGGTAGATCCTAACAGATGAAACTAGGTTATTTTTGATTTGGAGCTTTTTTGGTTCAAAATGCTTTTTGTAGAGGTGCCTTGACTATTGAAATAAATGTCAAAGAATCGTTTGTTGTAATATATATATGAATTTGTGAGGCCTCTAGATTTTCATACTATGACTGATTAGTATAGTATGATAATAATATTGAGTAAATGGAGTAAACATTGAAATTGAAAAACTAAAATTATTGTAGAGATTGTAACGTAAATTTTAATTTATATACTTTTTATAAATAACAAAGTTAATAGTTTAAGTATTTATTCTATGGTATATATTTGATATTTTTCTAATTTAATTTCTTTACATCATGTGTTGGTTATATATACTTTTTTTAATTTTTTTTCATTTCACAAACTAAAATTAAAGTTTTATCTCATTACATTTGCATACATTAAGCATTTTTAACCTATCACTTAATGTGGAAAGAGTCACAAATTAACTTGCCATCCATTCCAGTCACCAGAGATTGTGTAATTTGTAAGTTCTGTTACATTAATTCTTTTATTATGTCTTAATAGTTATTGTTAACTTTTGGATAAAATTTTGAAAAATTAGTGATTAATACTTTTTGAACTTGAAAATTCATATCTGAGCTATTATGTTTAGAGATACTGTAATTTTCAGCAACAATTTTAATCTTTAGTTACATGCCTTAAATGATAACTTTAGTTTAAATAATTGACAACGCCTATATAGAAGTTTGTGGAATAAAAACAAGGAAAATACTTTTCAGAGAGTACTGTTCCATGAATAGGAAATCTTGGTTTTTAGGCTATTTTAATGATTTGAATCAGTTCTGATTATTTAAACATTGTTTATTTTTAAGATATCTTAATTAATAATGTTAGTTTTTACCATACCCTAATAATAATTCTCTAATAAAAACTTTGCATAGAATGATCAAAATTTTTGAGCATTTATTTATTGGTTGATTTTTATAGAAACCTCATTATATACTGTATAGTTAAATTCAACCTTGAATTCTATTTTGATTTTTGACGGTTTATATAAATTGATAATACTATTTCTTTTCAGTATGTACTCCTGTTGGATTGGCTAGATTATTTACTGTAATGGCTGATGTTATTGTAAAACCGAAGGTAATTTTTCATATTTTCTTTTAATATATATATATATATATATATATATATATATATATGTACTTGAATACTTATGTAAATGATAATTTAACATTTAAAAAAAATAAAATCTGCCCTTTTAATTATGATTTAAAATTGAATGGGGCTATGAAAGTATTTATAGTATTTTTACTTTTTCTATGCATTATTATTTTATGTATCATCTAATGAAAATGTTAATAAAATGTTTTTATTTTTTAATTCATAAGTTAAATTATTTTACTAAAAGCAAATTATTTATGCTAATCTAATTTTATAATTAATTTTATCTTTAAATTGTTAAATTCTTCAATCCTTTTTGATTTTTTATAAATGTAAATTTACTAAGGAACTAATATTCTGCTTCGCTCTTTTGTATATGTAAAAATACTGAGGACCTTGAAATGATGACTTTATTTTGTAATGATATAAATAATCGTTTTGTTTGTTTCTAGTTGCATTTATTTACAGTACTCTTTCATTTAAATTTACACATAATTATATTTTTAGTACTTTTTCAGATAATTAATTTTTCACATTATTATGTTATAATCAGTCACCGTCTACAAGTATTCAGTCACAATGTACAATGATCTCCTAATCCTTTGTGTTTAAAGTCAAGCAATTTTGAGGAAATATATTTTTTGTAGTCTTGAAAGAATTTTGTCCTCCTTTTTGTTATTTTTTAGTTTATGGAGAAATGAAAATACAGATTATCTTGCAAAAGAAACATCTGTCTTGTATTTTTCATATCCTTCAAATCTGAGAGATGTCACATTTTTAGCCAGGTGAAAAATTTGAAGTCAATGAACAACTTATATGGAAATTTTCGTACTGTCTCTTTTTCTTCTGACCTCTCTAGTGTTGTCAGGATTTTGTCTTTCTGGCTACTGACCTCTACTGTAAGCTACTTTCTAATAGTGCACATGCATCATTTTAGACTAGCTGACTCTTGATTTTAATTTGTGTGTGAAACATGTTGACGTAAATGGCTTACAATTTAGAAACTACTTTGTCTTTCAGGGTGTCCACTCTTTATTTCAAACACTGTGCCTGGAAGTATTTACAATTTTTTGAACTTTAAATATTTTTGTGCTCAAAAGAACAAATATTAAAAGAAAATCGTAATTTAAAAACTCCTTTGAAACTGAACCACAAGTGCTTGCTGTGATACAGATGAATACCAGAATGAAATAACAGTGTTTTTGGATTATTTATATTTCTGTAATTAACACTATTGTGATTAGTTAATAGTTAAAAAATCTGTGTGGAGAAACTGCTAGTGTTCATTTAAATTTCATATTTGTCCCGCACTGATATCATGTTTTGGTGTGGTCTTAAATTCCATTCCTTTAGCCTCCTAAAAATTTTGCTGCCTGTTTTTCTTCCTTTAACATTTAGGTCTTGCTGGTCACTACATTTTAAGAGGCTGGGGACATTGTCTTTTCTGACTGAAATGACGAAAACCTTTACATAGCCCAAAAAATTGCAATTATTGTTCTTTCTATTATTTAGAATATGATTATGATTATTCTGAATTTACATATGATTATTCAAGAATGATTGGCTATGTATATGGCACTGACTAGTTCACCAGATTAACTGTGTCTGTGTAGAGATGACATTTGTTGCCATTTCCAAACCATACATTCATTAACTTGTTTATACAATAGCAATTATTGACAGACATCGAGTCGACTTTTTGAAATCAATTTTACTTTAGTACCTCTTTTCTTTGTTCCACTTATATTCCAGTCAATCTTTTATCAGTTTTTTTAATATTTTTTATATTAATGTTAAATTTTTTATTACAATTTTTTTTATTAAATTTTTATTGTGAGTTTTACATTTTAAGATTTTGTTGTATTCTTTAAAGGATATCCTTGTAAATTTCAACAATTTCTTAAGGTGAGCTATTGCCTATAAATTTTTCCAATTAAAGTTCCCAGTTCAATGGTTTTGATTTAATCCCCTTGTTGAGTGTGGGTACTTTAGTGGTTTAAAATCTACTTTAAAATGTGAATCCCAATTTTGAATTAGCTTTTTGTGTGAAAAGTAACTGGAGAGCAACATACCATTCCAGACACAAATTATACACAGAAAATTTTATTTAATAATTGAGTGTCATCTAATACAAGCAATTTTGAGCTAAACTTTTTTGTTATCCAAATGTGAAAATTTTCTGCATTCTTTGTGTCTGAATAATCAAAACAAAGAATGTTGATATCATATTTTCACTAAATGTCTTAGAAGAAATTTAAACATGTTTTTATTTCACTTTTACTGCGTTATTATTTTTTTTATAGAATAATGATTTCAATTAATTTTTGAATATAAGACTTTTAAAAAGCTATTTGTATTAAATTGAGTACCTGACTCCTGTGTAATATATTTTAAATTTTGTAATTTGAAAATTGACACATTTGATATGAGGAAGGATTTTAATTTGAAATGAGAATATCACAGTTTAATTTTATTATTTGTATCAAAATTCATTTTTTAATAATTTATATTGTATGTTATTCAGGCTTTTTCATTTTTAATGTTTGAATTTTCAATTAAATGAATCTTAAATGCATAAGAAAAAAGAAAGCATACTTGATTCTTTGATTGTATTGTCCATTAAGTAAACAATTGAGAAATTATAGATCAAGGATGCAGTATGTCTTAACATTAAATACACAACAATCTTCAGGTTTCTTATTTGATCTTACACAGATGGAACAATGAAAAATGTCAATTGTTTCTGTTGGGATAGGTGCTTGGAAGTTTTAAGTGTTTCCTTTTTTTTGTGACAAGCAAATTCAACCAGTATATGGTAATTCTCTAGGAATGAAATGTTCCAATTACTCAAAAATATTTAAGCACTAAAACTATCACCTGTGTGTCAAAGCTATAAACTAAACATATTGACTCTTGATTCCAATTATAAATAGTGCATTAACTGGACTTATTTGTTACTTCTAGTGAAATTACTAAATGTGTATTTTAATAAGCGTCATAGTAAGGGGTAAGTTAGTTTTAGCTAAAATAAAGGTCAGTAGCAATAAATGATAATTAAATGCAGTTAAAATGTAAAACAATTTAAAAAGTTATATTATTTCACAAATCTGCTAGTTTTGTCATCATATTTATTTTTAAGAAATTTATATTAGAATATTTTATACTAATTTTGAGACATATATTTTGTTTTCTTAAAGACGAAATCTCCATTGCGTGCACTTCTTAGTAGCCCTGAAAACTCTCAAGTAGTTGTACCTCGTACTGAATATGCAATTGAATCTATTACTCAAGTATACATACCTGGAAAAAAAGCACATAAGCGAGCGGGGGCAAAGTCACATACTGCAAAGTCACCTGCTGTAAAATCACCTGCTGTAAAGTCACCTGCTGTAAAGTCACCTGCTGTAAAGTCTCCTGGTGCAAAGTCACCTGCTACTAAGTCTTCAACTGTAGTTAGTATTTTATTTCTATTTAAGAGTTTCTCAACCATTTTTCAATTTTTGTCATTGTTATTTAATTTGAATTTTAAAATATATTAATTGTATATTGTTTAAAACATTAAGTGTTTTATGAATATATAAATCATTCTGAAAGATTTTTTGTTTAGAATTACTGGTTGTCTATGTAAATATTAATTAATTTCTTTCATTGAAATTTTGAAAATTCTTTAATTAATTAACATGAATGTAAAATCTAAGAAAATTACTTATTTTTGTTAAGTTAAAGCAAAGTTATGAAAACCTATATAAAGAAGTTAATGTATTAATAATATGCTGTATACATTTGGGAAATATAATATTGGTAAATAATCTAAAATCTTTTTCATAGTTAATAACTTGTATGGTTTTGTGGTAGAATGTACTGGATTTTGTTAAATTGTGAGGTCTTAATGCTGTGTGGCAAAATCTTACTGTTTTACAGTATTATCAAATTAGTTTAAAAATATCAAATTTTCTGCTGCTCTACTTAAGAACATCATTGGGGTTAGTCTGGCACAGCTTGTCCTTTTTGAACCTTGCACCAGAAAACCCAACCAACCATTGGAGTTAGTGATAGTTAGATTCATGCTGTATTACTATTATGTTAAAAGAATGAGAATAGGCAGTTTATCTTTAACATTTATTTTTGAAAATGTTACTTTCTTGACTTATATAAGACTGAATAGATTGTTTTTAGAATCTATTACAGTCCCTTCTATTAAATTTAGTTTCTTTCTAATCTCTTGATTAGAATGGATTCATGATATCAATCGTAATTGTTAAATAAATCAATCAAAATTGTTGAATAATAAATTTTGATTTATAAAATTTATTATTCAACAATTTTGATTGATTAATATATCATTTCTCAATTCGATTGGATAAAATATCATTTCTCAATTCGATTGGAAGGATTTTGATTGATTAAATACCTACTGTCTGAAAGTGTTTTCAGAAATTTTGAAAATAAAATCCATCCATATCTGACCATTTCATTACTTGACTGTTAAAAATATTACTTTATAAAGATTTTAAATAAAAAAGTTAACTTTTTAGGTTTCAAATTAAACATTTATAAAAAGAGTTAAAAATTTGGAATTAATGATAATTATTTAAAATTAGAATCTTCTGTGGCTTTTCAAATCATATGTGTCTAAATTCCTTATGCTGCTAAATCATTTTTCTTATGATGCTCAAAAAGCATGCTTTACTTTCTTAAACATGTGAAGTAGTGTTCTATTTATTTTTTATTATTTGTGTTGCTGAACATTATATTTATTTTGAAAATTTCCTAAATTAGATTATGTTTCATGCATTAATGTAGTCGTTGAGATGATTATTTATGTACTACAACTTTTATTCATTTATTACAAATCTTTGTATAACCTAATTTCTTAACAAGAATTTTACTGTAAATATGTGTTTTATGCATTGGTATAAAAAGTTGAATAATTGTAAATTGTATTGTTTAACCCTTTGATCTTATTTGATGTATCAGAACGTCATGCATTAATTTGGCATATGACGCTCTGATACGTCATTGAAAATGAAACAGTATTTAACATGTTCATTCTTGTTTATTTCAAAGTAATTTGTATTGGTTTCAGTGGGAAAAACAATTTTATTATCAAAGTGTCTCTTTTAATTATAACATTAATTTGTTTGTTCCTAAATTTTTCTTTCTTTGCAACACTAAATATTTATATAGTTATCCCTATATCATACATATATTAACATATGAAATAAGTGAATTCTTGCATAAAATATTTTGTTCTTACGAATTATTCTATATCCCAAAAAATTAAATATGCTCCAAATGCAAAAAAATATTCAACCCAAAGTATTAAAAAATTAAGTGGTAGCAGTTATGTCTTTTATCTAAAAAAATAAAAAATAAATCAGTGCATTATGTTGTAAAACTTTGCATATTTATAAATTTTAAAACTGCTGCAATGAAACTATATGAATGTTTAATTAGGTATGTGATTTGGAAGCTTATAGTTTTAGATTTTTGTCCCTTGGAAATTCACATCGCCCATGCTATAAATCTACAAGCACTGAGATCTTAGTTTCCCTCTTTACATTTGGAAGATTATGAGAGAATTTTTCTTTTTGAGATATACCAATATTGTTATGAACATTTTATCAATTTTCAGTGGGTTCATACATTAGGCTGAAAAAAATGGATAACAATGACTATGCACCAGACTTCTGAGTGGAGCATATATGTTTGAAATTGTTTCCCCCCAATGAATTTTAACAGATTATTTTCAAAGTTATATAGAATGTTTTATGACCAGAAATGTGTTAAAGGAGGAAACAATCAAAAGAATAGCTATGTCCTCATCTTTAGAATTGTTTTATTTATATTTCAGCTTACATTTTATCATTTTATAATAATAAACATTTTTACTAAAATGTCAGATTTACAAGCAAATGCAGCAAAGATGTTTAGTGGTATTAACAAATCATATTTTTCTTAATTTTATGCAAAACTTTTGGATACTAGAAAAAATGTATTAAATTTTTTTTCTAGATATTACAGTTTTTGCCCTTGTTTGAATATTAAAATTTAATTAAGCTAAAATTTACAGACTTCAAGATTTTTTTCATTTGTTTGTGATTCATAAGTAAGCATTTCCTGAACTATTAAACGTAGAATTAGCCTGACACTTTTTCTTGTTAGAATGGCCTACATTAATTTAATTCTTATGTAGTTAACATTTTATTGTAATTTTGTAAACTTTGTATAATTATTTGTCACTGTATGCAAAATAAGAAAAAAAAAAAAAAAAAAGCAACTGGAATAAACCAGGATTATAAAAAAAATGAATATAGTGCTAGAAAATGCGAAAACATAAATAATCCTGGCATCAAAGATTTCTTTTTCACTGATAGCAAAATATATCTATCATTTTATTAAAATATTTTGATGTTTTCCCCAGATTTATTCTTTTATTGACAGTGTTGATCAATTATATAATCTTGGTTGACTAAATGTTTATCTATAATAATTAAGAATTCATATTATGGAAACCATACTTACATAAAGCCACTGAAAAACGTTGCTAAAAATAATTTTAATGAATACCAAGCATATATATTTATAAAGTTTCTATGGAAATTCATTCAGTTATAAACAACGAAAAGAATCGAACTTTAAGTAATTAATCATGGTGTTCTAATTTTCACTCTGAATTAATGTAATAATCTGGTTTTAGTTAACCTTTTAATCACTAAATATTTTAATGCCAGGTCAGTCATTGACATCTCATCTGAAAATGAATTATATAATTTTAAATTCTTTTTTTTTTTTTTGTTTCTCTTACACAGCTCTAAATACAATATGTTTGAATTGAATTTCTTGAAATAAGTATAATGTTTTCTTGTTAATTGTGTCTAATTTAAATTAATAAATATGTTCAACATTTCTTTTCTAATTTTTTTGTAATATGTTTAAACAAAACACCTTTTCCTCTGATGTTCTTTTAAAAATTTGAATCTCCTTCTTAATCAATTGGTATTTTCTCTTCTAAAAGTGGATTTCCATTTTTTAAAAATTTTATAAATAATTAAAAAACTGTTTGGAATTAAAATTCTAAATTCTTTAAGCAGCTACACTCTTGCTTCAATCAAAATTCAAGAAATTTGAACACTTGTGATAATATAAAATAATTCAAGCAACTAGCTTGATTAGTGATATATTCAATCAACTTGTAGTGTGATGTTTACTGAGCATCCTCAGCAAGAAATCGATGTATAGTATTGTGATTGAATTCCCTATAAATATGTCCTTCAATAAGCTCACTTTTCCTTTTGAGTTGGAAACTTCAAAAGTTGAATTTGAAAGGAATAAAATGTAATTGGTTATCTTAATCTTTATGTAGTTTACATAGTTTACATAATTTATTTTAATCAATAAACTTTTAAATTACAAGATATCAAATTTAAAATAAATTTAGGAAAGCAATTTGCTTTCTATATTTAAAAAATAGACGCTTGTATTATCTACAAGAAAAGTATGTGGTTGGATCTCTCCACAGTGGCACATCTTGAATTATATTGATATATGATGTAACAGGTGTTAAAATGAAGTTTTGATTTAGTTTCTATTTTGAATAAAAAATTAAATACAGAGAAAACAAAATATAACTATTATGTGATATCTTGGGTTTAAAATAATTAAAAATGATAGTTAAATATGCTTAAAAGGCAAAATTTTTGAAAATTTGCTACTAATTAATAATTCAGTAGGACTTGCTATGCAAATCATTTTTTTTTTCTTCTTCTCGTGTTGTGTTTAGGAGAGAAAGGTACTTGCCACAAATGATATTTCTTATTCTTACATTTTAGAACTGCTACTTTAATAACATATTCTATTAATTAAATGCATTTTTCAATAAATTGAGTCATGAATGTATGAATTTTATTCTGTAATATTAATTCTTTGAAAAAAACTGCCCCTCAGAGGTTTTACTTTCTTTACGTAAACACGGGTGGCACAATCCCAAGGTACCCGAGTGATCTATTCTCTTCTTTGTTTTCTTCTCTCCTTCTCCTTTTCTTCCTTTTCTCCCTCATTGTATTGCCTCTTTTGAGGTTGAGGGCTCCCCTTGAGTAGCTTTCACTGCTCTGTTGCTGGTAGCCTCTTTTGGGGACTAAATCACCCATGTGTTTCCTGTGCATGGAGACTCTTGTCCCTGGAAAGGAGGGTCCTGATAAATGAGGTCCCCAGAGATCAACACATTACTTTATCTTCTGCTTCAGGTAAACCGGAGGTGTATTATGGTCCTTGGCACATCAATCAGCTTTATGGATCAAGCCATCGGTGCATCTACTGGGTGACTGGTTAGTGGTAGACCACTTCAGGGATGTATTGTGAGCGTATAAGGATTGGCTAGCACTAGTGCAATTGACTTGCATCCCCTTATAGGACTCTATTGTGGGTGGTGCCATCTGGTCCCCGAATTTTGTTTGATCCTCTATGGATAAAAGAACTTTTTTCTCTCTCCTATAGGAGCAACTTGCTGTAAAAAATATACTAAATTTTTTGTTATCAAAAGAAAGGAGGCTACTTTAGAAAATGTGTCCCCCTTTATCATACAAAAAGGAGGATCAGGATTAGTCGGGAAGTCAAAGATATCCGTAAACTACGATCAGGTGACTAATTAGTAGTGGCTGCTAACTTTCCACGAGCAACAATGCTGCTGTTAGTAATGAGGCGAGACAGTTACTTCAATATTCACTAACAGCAGCAACATGCTGCTGTTAGTGAATATTGAAGTAAATGTCTCGCCTCACAATAACTTAAATTTTTCACTAGGTATAATTTCCCCAAGGGATTTCTTGAACTCGCTGGTAGAGGGGATACTTGAAAATTTGCAGAATCAAAAGGTCTGTGCTGTTAAAAGCATTACTGTCAAAAGAGATGGAAAAATTATTAAAACTAAACATCTCATTCAGACTTTTGCGACGCCAGACTTCCCAGACAATATTAAAGCTGCATATTAGTACTCAAACGGATACTCTGTCACTTCCCTAACGAGATTACCCCAGACAAACACTGAAAAGCCAAGATCTTCATCTCCCCTCATTAAAAGAGCTCCTTTGGCTAAATCAAGAGGCATTAAATTAAAATTAAAATCTGCAAAGGAGGGTTTCCGAAAGTCCTCCTTATCTACCCATAGAGCCATTTTGTCCCTGAAGGCTGATGCTGTCTCTCTTCATCCCATGAACAATAATTTATCGCTTAAAAAAATAATCGAAGACTCGTCTTCCAGCTCCGGGACAGGAGCTTTTCTACTTAAGTAATATTTTCCCTTATTTCTTGGAACTGCCATGATTTGCATTCATATCTTGATGACATAAAGTCTATTACATTAGCTTATAACCCCGCATGTTTAGCACCTCAGGAAACTTTCCTGAAGTCTACGAATAACATCTCTATGCATGGGTTTCAATGCTTCAGAAAAGACTGTGGTGACAATGGTGCAGGGTCTGGAGGTGTTTGTATATTAACATCAAATAACTTCTCCTGCAGTGCTCATCCAATTAGTACTACTCTACATGCTTTGGCTGTAAGAATGCATACAACATAATTAATTACAGTCTATAGTCTGTATTTACCACCAAATGATGTCATCCGCCATCTGGTGGTAAATACAGACTAAACAGATAAGAACTCGATAATTTTGTTGATCAGCTGCTTACTCCGTTTTCGTTACTAGGTGACTTTAATGGGCATAATTTTTTGTGGGGAAGTGATGATACTAATTCTCGCGGTTCTCAGATAGAGCCTCTGTCTGATTAATACCAACAAGAAGACATACTTCCACATACCCACAATAACATTTCATTCTCTCAATCTCGCCATTTGTTCTCTTTCACTTCTGCTATTGTTAAATTTAACAGTGGTGAATGATCTGTATAATAGCGATCATTTCCCACGCGTCAGCTCTCAGACTAGAGGTAGTAGTGTGCGACTGCACCTACCTACTTACTTGTACAGTCAGGCAGGTAGGACGTTATTTGCACAATTCGCAGTCATAGATGATACAATGGTTTTGATAAAGGATATTGATAATGCCGTTCTTAAAGTTACCGAAATAATTATAGGTGCAGCTGATACTGCTATACCTAAATGTTCTTCATCAACAAAGAGGCATTGCAAACCATGGCGGAACAATGAATGCCAAGAAGCTTATAAAAGACAGGAAATAAAAGGGGTTATTTTGGAGGTACTCCACAATGGAGAATCTAATTGCCTAAAGAGAGCATAAGCATTTGCTCGCAGAGCTCGTCGTTGAAGTAAGAAGGAATCCTGGTCTTGCTATGTTTCTTCAATAACATTTTCCACGTCCAGTAAGCAGTTACGGAGAAAAATAAAAGCAGCCAATGGTATCTACACGGAATTCTCAATTCCCATCTTTGAAAATGGACATGCTATATACTCTTGTCCAATGAATATTGCTAATGTCTTTGGTGAAAAATTTGCTAGCGTCTCAAGCTTTTTCACGACAAAGAGTCAAGCTGAGCGAATATCAACCCGTTTCTACCATAGACAAGTTTTTCCTTACAACTGCGAATTTTGGATGTTGGAATTGAAGTGAGCATTGCAGCAGGTTAACAATACAAGCCCAGGACCTGATGGAATCAGCTATTATATTTTTTGACATTTAAGTCCAGTTCCCTGTTGAACATATTGCATTTGTTCAATAGGATCTGGACAGAAAATTAATTTCCATCTATTTGGGATGAAGTTAAAGTGATTCTGGTTCTTAAACCTGGTAAGGATTCTTCTAATCCTTTACATAATCGACCAGTAGCTCTGACAAGTTGCCTCTGTAAGAACGCTTGAACGTATGGTCAAGGTTCGTCTCATGTATGTCTTAGAAGAAAATAAATGTATTCAAATCAACCAGAGTGGCTTCCGTAAAGGGAGATCCACCCTTGATTACGTTGCAAATTTGGAAACCCAAATCTGTAACACATTTGTGCGGAGAAATCACCCGGACTTCCATCTTCTTTGACATAAAAAAGGCATACGACCGTACATGGCGATATGGAATTCTCCGTTCATTATATGATTTTGACTTTTGGGGTAATCTTACAATATTCCTACAAAATTTTTTATGCTCTTTTGTTTTTAAAGTACGTATTGCTCACTTTTTGTCCAATACTTTTATTCAAGTCGAGTGTATATCCCAAGGCTCCATTTTAAGTATAACAATTTTTAATGTAAACATTAGTAGCATTCTTCATCTTCTATTATATTCAGTTCATGGCACAATGTATGTAGATGATCTGCAAATATCTTGTCAAGGATTGAACATGTGTTTAAATGAGAAACAATTACAAACATCTGTAAATAAAATAGCTACATGGTGTGCAGAGAATGGCTTTACTTTATCTCCTAGCAAGAGCTGCTGTGTCCATTTCTGCAAGAAGACCAATATTCACAATGATCCTGTTATGAAACTGAACAACACTCAAATACCTATAGTCGACGATATTAAATTTCTTGGTGTGATATTTGACTGTATGTTGATATTTCTTCCGCATGTTTTACATCTGAGGAGGAAGTTTGAGCGATTGCTTAATATCCTCAAGGTATTATCAAATACGTTCTGGGGTGCTGATCCCATGCCACTGCTTCGTGCCTATCAAGCCACCATTTTATCTCGTATTGACTACAGATGTGTTGTCTATGGATCTGCAAGGACTTCTATTTTACACAGATTGGATAGTGTGCATCACTCTGCTTTGAGAATGTGTTCAAGTGCATTCTGCACATCACCCTTCCAGAGTCTTTTGGCAAAAAGTCCACAATTGCCTTTAGACTTGAGGTGAATGCAGCTGCCTCTCAATTACTATGCTAAGGTTATGCCTGATACTGAACATCCTTTATCTTTCTTGACTTTCACTTCTGCATTGAAGAGATTATATGATGTTCGCACCTATAGCATCCAACCTTTTCTCACTCGTATTCAATCTCAACTTTTTTTGACAGACCTATGATGCCCATTTTATTAAAACGGATTAACATTCTCGTCCACCCTGGTGTGATCCACAGGTAACTATTATTAATCCATTGGCTGAATTTAGAAAATCGAACACAACTTCAACAGTTTTTCAACAGCTTTATCTATGCCATTGCCGCCAGTATTCATCATACGTGCCTGTATTCACAGATGAATCTAAAACTGCAGGACATGTTGGCTGTGGCTTATTTTATACTAATACCAATTATGGTTACAGCCTCCATACGTCCTGCTCCATCTTTACTGCTGAAGCTACGGCAATTCATCAAGCCCTTCATCTGGTGAATGCGGATAATTATCATAAAATTTGCGTGTATACTGACAGTTTCATTGTTTTAGAGGTGTTGAAAAACTGATGACCTAAAACTATCTTTTTGAGGGCTATAGATATCCTTGAGTTTATTTAAATTTTAAAATTGTATTTTCATTTGTTTTTATTTTGTATTTATACTAAATTTTAAACTAGATATTTACACTGTTTTTTGTATTTTAATAAGGCATTACTTGAAAGTTGCACTTTATGTTACTTTGGCTACTATTTTATATTTATCTTTATTACATTTATTTACTTAACTTGATAGATTTTTAGACTTATAATCATTGCATATCAATGGTTCCAAACTTTATTTTTTCGAAAAATACTTTCCAATTAGAGAATTTTTCATTGCTTTTGCTAAGTACTTTTGTAATATTTCTTTAAATTCATTTGAAACAAGATGATTAGTCAGCTGACTAGTACTTGATTAAACAATTTGTTCAACTCCTTTTTTGAACATTTGAGTGATTAAGAATTCTATTTAAACTTCTGGTCTGGAATAAATTACGACTTGAGTGCAAAAATTGATTATTGAATGATAAATTTACCTATTCATAAATGTATAACTTCTAGTCCTTATTTAACATATATGATACTCTAATTTAATGTGATGCTTCACTTTTATTATCAACAGCTCTAGATTGAGGAGTATTTGGTAAACTGCATCTCTTATTACTTTAATCACAAACTTAACCAGAAACCATTATATCTGCCATTATTAATTGCAATTTATTTTTAAGTTAGTGCTTTTACAGTTGAGATCATTAAAAAAAAGTGTAAATTTTCATCATTTTGGAGATGCTGTAATTCTTTTATTATTGAAATCCTACTTTACTTCCCTGTAATTAGCCACAGTTGAGCTGAACTAGTTGGGTGTAAACTACTTGGTGAGAGTCTAATTTATAAATAGGCATCAAACAGAAGATCCCCTAATCTTGCAGAAGATCCAAACGAAGACCTGCCACCTCTAGAGTGGCAATCATTTCACTTAGAGGATATTGTGACCACATATTTAATGTGCCCAGCCACTTTTAGTAAACATGACAGATATCTGGTGAAATCAGAATTTGATGGAGAACCAACCAGGCCCACTGACTTTCTCTTCAGAGTATCATTTTTAAAATATTGTAAATGGATTATATACATTTCTGACAGGATTGTCCTTTAACTCAAAAGTGCATATTCTTAGAATGTGTGCATTATCACTGATTGTGCAATTGAGTGCATTAAATTTTTATTTATATTTTGTTGCATTTTTATAATTATTTCATTAATTATAAATACAAATATTTTTAAACTCTGAAATTTTAATTTAGATAAGAAAGTTTAACCTAGTTTTCTAATATTAATTTTTTCCATTTGGATTTGGAGACATTTTTCATATTGATTTAAAATTCTGACATGGTGGGATACTTAGATACACTTAGTGCAGCAGCCTTGTGTAAATAATTAGTTGTACGATCTTAAAATTAGTTGTAAGTTATGTGGTTAAATGTACTTGTATTAATGACATTATCAAATAAGTCTATTAGAGAGGGTATTAGTAAATTAGAGACTCTTAATTTCCTGAATTTGATTAATTAGCTGTCATAAGATATATGCAGCATGCGCCTTATGATGTGTTTTAAGGAAAGTAAGAAACAATTTAAAATATCTTATAAATTATTACCCCTTCCTAAAATATTGAAAATTTGACTTAAGTGGAGCTAATTTCTTTAATTTTTAAATTCATTCTCACCTGTTTTATCTTATTTAATGCTAGCTATGATAAATATTGAATTATTGATTTAATATAATAAACATCTATTAAGGTCAATAAAAATAATGTTTTATAGTGCAGTTATGTATGAGTGTTAAAAACCGTCCATCCATCTCCAAATTTTTTCAATTCTTTTTGTTTTTTAAATATTCAAAGTATTAACCCCTTGCCTGCCGCGGGCGTATATATACGCCGCGCTAAGCCGATGCGTTAACTGCCCCGGGCGTATATATACGGCTTTTAGAAATGCGCTTTTCTGCAATACTCTGCTATTAGTAAAGCTTGACCCATGGCTTTGGAATGCAATAGAATGTCCTTGACATTGTTTAAAATATCTGTTGTGATGATGTTACTTTTATTTCAAGTGTGCCTCTTTTTTTCCACCGATACACAGCATAACTGCGATTGATTGTGTGAAAATGGTGGCACTGGGGTGCGAATCTCGTAAGTTTTCCTTGGCAGTTAAAGGGTTAAAAAATGAAATCTAACCTTTTTTTAAATTGAATGTTCAGAAAAAAATATTAATGCATACTTATAATTTATGAATTTAATTTATGAGAACATATAATAATGTAAAATTTTACAAGAAAAGTTATCTATTTTTTAAAAATTGAAATCATCATGTCACAAATAAAAGAATACACAATTTGCACAGTTTTATAAAATTCAAATCTAATGGATTGTAATTATAGAAAAATGTTTAATTTGTTAGAGCAACTTTAAATCTTACTATTTTTGTTAAATATTTAAACTTTCATCTTTAATTAATTATAAATTCTCATATATATAAATTGTGCTTAAATGTAGAGGATAATTTCACATTCTATCCATGCAAATTTAGAATATTTTCTCTTTTTTATACTTATTGGTAAAGTGTTGATAAAAACTACAAAAATTGAAGACTTCAATACTGACAAGTATGATATAATTCCAATCTAAATTTGATATGAAATACATTTAAAAAGTAAGTGAATTGTATATACCATTTTTATAGGAGTTTTTATTTACTTTTTTCTGGGGTTCTTATTTAATGATACTGTCAGTGTTGAAATTTTAAAAATTTAACTAACTTTTGTCTCAAATTTTAGACCAAATCTTTTTTTTTTATTTGTATTTTTACTTCCTTTACATATTTTAATAATTTTTCCATTATTTGTATTAAAATTTTTAAATTCTGATGTTTTTTTAAATTTCTTAAGAAATATGAAATTGGAGAATTGGATGAAGAAACTGAAAAATTACTAGCTGAATTACAATTTGGACCAGGTTCGTTTTTAGTTTAAATTTTTTAGAGTTCTAATTTCATTTATGAACACAAAATGAAGGTGAAAATTTATTAG
The DNA here is from genome assembly GCA_026290005.1 of Latrodectus geometricus. Lineage (NCBI taxonomy): Eukaryota > Metazoa > Arthropoda > Arachnida > Araneae > Theridiidae > Latrodectus > Latrodectus geometricus. The sequence continues at coordinate 216,367 of JAPDSC010154288.1, forward strand.
TATTTCTTTTTACAGTATATTCTCGTAGAAAAACTATTAAAAGGAACTTCCTTTACCCCTTTGTCATGGTGCTCTTAGTTCTTCTGACTGTAAGTAATGACTTTTTTGAGATTATTCTCTAAACGAATTTTGCTACATGTGACAAGATAATAATCTTGTCAACACATGTAGCAAAATTATATTATTATATTAAAATTATATATTTTTATATCATTAAAAAAATTTGAAAAAGTTTAAAAAAGAAGAATATGTGAGAAAAAACAAAATTGTAGCTTAATATGGAAAACTGTATTTAAATTGAGTTAATTTATGAATATTCCTGTTTTTTTAAATATTAAATTGTTCAAAAATTTTTATGGTTGATAATTCTTTAATAATTAAAATAACTGATTGAATTTGCCTTTTTGAAAGGAAATTTGTGAAAATGCAGGTTTTATGTTTTCTATATTTTCTTTAATATATATGGTTTTTATTTATGAGTAAGTTCTTAATGATTTTTAATATGTTATAAGATGTAATTTTCATGAATTGAAATTAATTAAAATAGGGGAATATCAAATTCAAATGACATAGATAACACATGTACGAGAACAAAAAGTTAATTTTTTTGAGGGTATAAATAATGGAGCCATTGCAGACTATTTTAAATCATTTAGTCTTGAATAATTATCTTTTATGTCATCCCCTGAAAATTTTATATTATTGCATGAATAGTACAATATTTCTTTAAATGCTTCACTACCTGTAGAATTCAATTCTGTGATGAATCCAAACTGCATTACTTTGCCAATTTGCAGCCTACATACTACTTATTAGTTATTCTTATTACATATTGATGAAATGTTCCCTATAAATCTAAAGTATTTTGGCCGTTTCAATAATTACCTGTTATTGTTTTTTGAAATTGTTTGTGAAATTGCAAGTATGGGAAATATCAATAGTAGTTTAAGTGGTGTTTTTTTTTATTTGTTACAAAAAGAGTTGTAAATCAAATTCACAAATAGTTCATGTTAAAAAGGTAAATGAAAATCTTATTTACTTGTTAACTAAATATTAATGACTACTTTATTATTACTAAATAATAATTAATATTAATACTATTTTCAACATTTATTTTAAAATGAAAGTGCCAGTAATACTTGCTGCAATATTTATCACATTAGACATTAAAAATTTTTTCCCTTATATATTGGATTTGTGATATCGATTTATTTCCATGTTATCAGAAGTGATAGAATATGAAGAATCTTTCAATTTTTGTGCATCAAATGCAATTTTGCGCTATTTTGATAACATAGAATTTCAATGTCAGAATATTTAACAGTACCTTCATTTTTAAATTTCTAATAAACAGTTGAAACAGTTACTTAATTAACTATCTTAATTTTTCAGAGTTTTCTTCAAAGACAAATTTCTTTTGTCATTATAGCTCACAAAACAATCACAATTGACATCCAATAATGCAAATTTGTAATACTTGTGTTTAATATAAATTTTTTATTAGGATGTTCAAATTTATTTCATGTCTAAGAGATGGAATTCATCATTATGAACATATTTTAAAGAATATCATAAGTTATATGATATGGATGGAAATATTTTTAAGATTGCAAAAATATTTTTTTTTACTAAAAATAAAAAAGTGTTTTAAGCAAATTCACATTTTCATTGAGAATTAATTAGCAGACATTTTTGAAATCATTTATTGGCTTGCAACTAATAAATAATAAATTTTTAAATATACACATTTCTTAATTTTTCTTTGTACTGTACATTTTTGTACTTATTTATTTTTGAATTTGAATAATACTCTCTTACATGTCTTTATACAGTGCAAACAAAAATCTAACTTTTGACAATTTTCATTGTAAACATTTGCTAAGAGTCTATTGTGTATGTTATTACTATAATTTTATAATATTGTCATAATATGTTATGCATGCTTTCAATACCTATATATTTAATTTTTATGGACATTGTTAATGAATGCAAAGATATCTGATATTAAAGAATAAAAAATTATATCTGTCTGAAATTTTTGTATTAATTTGGTTATTTTTCTTCACTTTTCACATAGACTTTATCTGTTTTGATGGTTATGCAGAATAGCCTAGCTCTGTGTTTTGGAATAAAATCTCTGCCTATTTATTCTCAGGTATTAAAGATATTTTTTTAAAAATAAATTGTTACTTTGTCTTAAAATTTCAAAGTAGACTCTACAAATATACTGATTATTTACTAAATCATGAATTCAGTGTAACTTTTTTATACACTTGTTAAAATGTTCTCTTCCTTCTTTACTAAATTAATATTTAACTTAATAATCTTAATCCTACTAATTCATTTACATAACTTAAAATAATATGACAATCTGGGAGTAATTTGCTTTTGTATAACTGTTCAGCTTTAATGATACTTCAAATTAATGTAACAACTTTGACACTGTAAAGATAGCCTAATGGCCAAAAATTTTTGTAAAATATTTTAATGTCCATTACATAAATTACCTTCCTGTAGGACTTCTTAGTGGTCCATGTTATTGTGTTTAAAGGAAGAGAAAATATGAATAATTCCCAAGCTCACACCCTGACTAGTATGCATGTAGAAGACAGAAGTTCAGCACCTGTCTCTTGTTGTTCAACAGTGTTCGGAATTGAACCTTGAACCTTACATTCCAAGAGCACTTTTTTACCACTAGTTTACATTGAATCCTTAATATAACATTTTGTCGCTGGAGGTTATTAGGTGGTTCAGGTGTCATTAATCAACAAAATATGGGTTAATCACACATGCAGAAATATTTCTGACTTTAATGAATAATATTATTTTGTACCTTTCTGGGTAGCTTGATCTTTCTCTAATAAAAAATATTATAGTAGTATCAGTAAAACAATTCTACCTGCATTTTATATCCCAAAATTAATTGAAGTTTATGACAGAATCTATTGCATAGTATCAGCAATTATTTAATAGATTATGTACCTCATTTCATACCTTTCAAGAACTATTGTTTAAGTTTTAACTATTTTTAAGTTAACTTATTAACACATTTTGTATTTGATGATTTCCGTGTTCCAACCAGTAAGCAAAAGTTATACTTTTGTGTAAAAAAAAAAAAAAAAAAAAAAAAAAAAAAAAAAAAAAAAAAACTAAAATTCATAGAAAAAGAAATCTAGTTTTAGAATGCTTGAAATAATCGTCTGGTTGTCAAATTTGAGATTGAATTACAAAATATTTCCTGTAAATTTAACAAATAAATTACTTGAAAAATCAATCAGATTAGTACAAAATTGTCAACAATATACTACTGAATAACAAGAACACAAACATAAAAAATTTTTTAAGTAAAATTAATCATATCTGAAATAGAGTGGTTGAAGCAAAACAGATCAATATCAGTGAATGCTAATAAAAGTTAGTGGACTTTTTTTTAATTGAATAGTTTAATTTTGAGGAATTAAATTGTTTTTATAAAATTCTTGCATTACTTATTGTAATTCTAAGTCATTAAATTAAATCTGTTTTATTTTTACAACACTAAAATTTATTGAAATTTTTTGCACCAAATAAGAAACAGGGTTTTCGTTCTGTTAATATGTATCAGCAAAGTTAAAAATTTGTGGAAATATCTTGAAATGTTATTAACTAGTCCTGGGTAAACATCAGTTGAAGAGATTAGTATCAAAAAGAAGGAAGTTAAAAATATGAAATATTTTTTATCAGTTATATAATAATTCTCATGTGTTTATATTTTGTTTTTTCCTGTATATAATCAGTGGATTACGTATTAAAAAAAATTCTGAATTTTGTTGTGCATATTATATGTTGCCATGGATAATCTGATAAAAACATTCTCCATCAAAAAAAGCTTAAAAGAGAATTTTGTAAAAATACTGTTTACCTTTCATAAAATAAATAGCAGGTAGCGCCACGACATGGCTGATTTATTTCAGATATAATCAGCTTGGTCCAATTATGTTCAAGAACTAATTCAGTTCCTCGAGTTCCTCGGAAGGATATTGCAGTTGCAATTCATTAACATCATTTCGCATTTTGTCTTGATGTGAGATGTTTCATTCTGAAAATATTCAAATTCTTATATTGTCATACATTTAAGGTACATAGCAGATTTTAATAAAAAGCTAGGTTGAAAGAAAATTTAAAAAAAAAAAAAAAAAAAAAAAGGAAAGCTGACGAATGTGTTAATGTTGGAGTGAAAAGCAAAGTATGCATGGAAAATAAAAATATGAAATACTGTTTGAAAGTAGTCTATTTTTTACATTTAATTTTTAACAAAGCATATATATCTTACTTTTAAAATATGTCTTAACATCGTTTTAAAAGTTATTAGAAACTAGAAAGTGTTAAGTGTTTCTAGAATCTTCTCAGAATTATCAATTTTCATCGATCTTGTGCTTTCATCCTTTCACAATGTAGTGGATTCAAACAGATCCGTTTCATAATAGATATTTTTTTCTGTACAGTTTATTATATTTTTAATCATACTGTGCATTTTATTATTTTATGTGACACCCTCATTATCAACAGCATATGTTTTTGAGTATTCACCAAAAAAAAAAAAAAATTGCCGCCCATTATATGGTGCTGGGGATTATGCACTGCTTTTTTACTTTTATTCCAAAAAAGTTCTTGCAGATAATATGCCACTGTGGATTATATACAGCAAAATAGGTTAATTTTATTATATTCATGTGTAATATACTTCATAAGTGTTTTATCGATATTTCTGAATCTTTTTGTTATACAAAGTCAGTAACACAATCATCTTAGTCCATACTACACAATGGAAACTATAAAGTAGGTGGTAGGACTATTTGCCCAACGCTGAAGCTGTAAGGATACAAATATCCTAATTAAATGAAAAATATTCAACCATTATAAATTTTTTCATTATACATATTAGACATATTCAGGCAATAAGCCCACCTTTCAGGATGCATTACTTCGCTTCGATCACTACGACATGTGGCAAAATATATTGTGTGTGCGGCTAATTTGACAGGTTGAAGAAAATTGTTCTGAATTTTCTCCCAACACTATTCTAATCACTGAAAATAAACAGCAGCTTTCTGCTGTGTTCTGCTTCTTCCCACAGGTAAGTTTTATTTGTTGAAATTTCTATGAAACAAATAATGCTAGAATTGACAGATGCATACACAGATTAGTCTTATTTATGATAAATTATGAGCATTGCTTATACAAATTAAATAAAAAGAAAGCATATGAAAAATAAGGTATTTATAAAATGATGAAAATTTGCTACAATAAAGATAAAAAAAATTGAGAGAAAAATTCTTATGTCTATTATATGAATTATTATTTAGAAATATAATGAATTCTTAAAACTATTTGATTTTTCTTGTATTAAAACATAAAACATTATAATTCATTTAAGGAATTGCTTTAAATTTTTCCATTATTAATTGAATTTAATTTAAAAGATTATCATCTTATTTTGTTTTAATTAAATGAAAAAATATACAAAGATTTTAAATGTAATTCATTCAATCCATATTAGACTTTTTAATCTTTTATTATAACCATAGTTTAGTAAATCAATAAATGATTTTAATAATTAATTTAATTTTCAAATATTTTGTTATGGAGAACTTTTATAATTGATTCACGTTTTCTGGATTATTTGTACCAAAATTAGAAATAATTGTTGTAAATTTTAAATCTTTATACATTCTACCTATTGTCAGAAAGTGCAATATTACATTTAGTTGTCCACGAGGTCTTAAAGAATTCATGAATATACTCTTTTTTTTAAATTAAATGTGTTACCTCATTTAACAAACTTTCTACTACTTTCATTCATCTTAATATAATATTTGATAAGAAATTCTTATCTTCTAAGTACATTTCTCTTATCAAATTAAGATGTGAAAGATTTTTGCTGCATCAGACAAGTTTTGTATCATTTTAACTCCAGAGCAATTGCAAGTAATATTTTGTGCTTAATATAATCATGTTAATGCTGAGGTAGTATTTTTTAAAGACCTTTCTGTTATATAAGAAGGATATAAAATATATCATAGTATAAAATCTTTATAGTAGATATTACAAGAAGATAAGTGATTGAAGCAATAAATATAAAAAGACTTTTAAATATGTCAAGTCATAAAACTGATTGAATTATTTCTTTTAACTTATGAAATTTTTTGGCGATTTTTGTTTTCAATTTGCAAGGCATACATTTTAAGACAAAAGCAATAAATATTGAAAAATTGCACCCTTAAAAAGAACTTTCCCTTTCAGGTGTGCTTTCCCTATTCTTGTATGCAGAATTCAAAAATACAATATGTATTGTGTGTGTGCTTAATTATTTTCTACTCCCTTAAGAAACCCAAGTGCAGAATCCTATCGTGTATGACAGGCTTTAGACATATTAAAATATTCAGAATAATTTTATTTTGCAAATGTAATTCTCATCATTTCAGGTTAAAAAAACTGGTAATCATTCCATACTTAATTATAATTTAAAAAATTTTTTAATGGTCATAAAATTTTATTTTTCATGGAAATTTGATAAGTACTTTTTTTATCTAAAACTATTTCAGTTAAAGTGGTCCCTGCAACGTTCTGTAAAACTTGAAAAATTCTGTGCATAATGCTATCAAAACATGATATGTTATAAGGAATTACACTTTCAAACAGACTTTTAATGAATTGTTGAAATTTCATTACAACCTTGGAAAGAAATTATCAATTTTGAGTTGGTCGTCCACATGCACATGTAGACATACATCAATTAATTTTTTAATTTGAATCATTAAAGTATGATGATTTTAATAATTGGAATTAAACAGGATGATAACTTCATTAATGAATATTAGAAAATAACATTAAGTGGATATGATGACTTCAGTGGTTTTTATATATTTCCATTTTGAATCAGTACATAAGACTTGTAAATTATAAAATTTCATGTTATCTTATTCATAATAAGATAAATTTTTATAATTGAACAATAAGAATGTAATCCTATACAAATTTATTTATTTTGAAATATGAAACTGCTGAAAACTTGAAAACATAATAATAAAAGATTGTATTATCTGGAAGTTTTACAAAAATTAAGCTCCATAGAAAGTTTTCTCAGTTATTTTATGTTATTCAAGTGCTGCCAAGGCAAAACAAAAGCACTTATTAAGAAAAAATATTTACTACAATTACTGTATATTAATATAATATTTAAATTAATTAAAGAAAATTTATTTATATTCTGTAGTCTTTAAAAATTTAATAAATTAATCTTATGACCTCTTACTATTTCTCAATCAGAATATCTATACTAAACTAATAATTTTCTTACTATCTTTGGTCATATAGATATGATCTTTGTTATAATCTATATTTATAAAAAAAAAATTAATTCATACTGTTTAAGTTGAAACCCACTGAGTTGCCAATCTGTTATACGGTTTATTTGTGGATCAAGTTTTGAATTGTCTGATATTTTGTTTGTAATATTGTGCTAACTGAATCTCTATGAGCTCGTTGATTGTCTGGTCATGTGATCGGTGTCCAGTGTTTCTTATGTATTACTATAGATTTCTAAATCTGCTTATGTGTCAAAAATAACTTTTATCACATAAAATTGGTTTCTAATTTAAGAAAGAAATTAAATATTTTTTCTCATGTTCATTCTTTTCCTAGGAAATTTAAAATAAAACTTTAAATTTCCTATTTTTTTCAGAAAAAAGTATTAAATTGTTACAGTTACTTTCTGCAATAAAGGTTGCTTTTTTGTATTGGTTATTGCAATCCATCTATCCATCCTCTTACCTACAACCAAATTTTCAGTTTTGTTTACTTTTTTCTCTACTTTCAACCTCCTTAATATCAGCTTAGATGATTAAAACAGTCTAGTTTCTGATTAACTTTTCCTATTATTTCACTTTCTGGTATTATTTATATTGTTAAAAAATTAAATACTTTTTATTTCATTAATTGCCTTTTTACTTTTTGTGATTTTTTTATATTTGAAATTCCATTTGTCAAAAGTATGCTTTAATTCACTGATTTTCAAACTAATATCAAAATCAAATGATTGATATATGACAGTGATATATATGTTGATAGTGTTACATCAAATGATAATAAGAGAAAATTCATTCTTTTCCATACATTTTTTTTAAATGTTTAAATCAAATATAGCAAAACTTTCTTAACTTTCATTTGTTATTGAATTGTAATTTTGAATATAAAATTAGAAATTAGCGAAGTGCACTCAATGCGTATTTCAGAGAAATTAATGCTTTTAGATCTTTTTGCAGGAATTTGTTTTCTAATATATCAAAACATTTCCACCTTACTCTACCCTTTCTCTCTTATTTACTAACTTTGATATTAATGTTTAAAGCACGAGGATCTTTTTTTGCTTAACTCCAGGTTGTGTTATGTTAAAATCTAGTTACTTTTAATATGTTATTTTTATTTATGTAAGTATTACTTTATTAAAATTTTGCATTTGTTCATTAGAATAACAAAAGAAAGAAAAATATTAGGTTACAGAATGCAATTAGGTTACAGATTTACTGGTATATAAATTTTAAAATAAAAGTGAAGATTTCAAAGTAAACATTGGTGCACTAATGTGTCATAATTTCAAAACTGTCTTATTTAATTTATGATGTAAATCTATATCAGTGATAATTTTCACATTACTTTTATTTTTGAGAATTATTTTAATTTTTGAATTATTCATCAAAATTAATAAATGAAAAAATCCTTGTGCAGAATACTGACACAAAAATTTCTTTAAAAAAATTACAATTATAATGATAATAAACTGGAAATAGTTAATAATTTTTCACATTATTGAATTAATAAGATTTACAATTACAGTCATTGAGATTTCAACTCTAAATTTGATAAACCCAAAAAGGTTTTGAAAATTATTCTAAAATATTCTGATATAGTTCATCAAAATATACTAAAAAAAGTCTGTATGTCATTTTTAGTTATGAATTTAAAATGTTTGTTATCACATCAAGGTGGATAATAGACATTTTATCATAATTTTTTCCTATTTTTGGGTGGTATTTTTAATTTGACACAACTTGTGAATTTTTGATTTTCTAAGCAAATTTTGTTGTATACATTATTAATTGACCAAAAAAAAAAATTGCGTTTAAAATTTATAGCATTTGTATATTAATGTATATTGTATTGCAGTTATTATGAAAATATTTGGTAAGATTTAAAGCTGATTTTTAATAATTGATTGATTAATTAGTGAATTGTTTGTATCAAAAGTTCTTGAAATTTAGTTAAATTAAATTTTGCTCTTAAAAACTTATTAAGTATATATTTAACTTAGTTTATACAAACAACTTTTGATTTTGTAATTATTTATAAAATAATTTCAACCTGAGAGTTTTATGTGCAATTTATATTTTCTTTGTTTTAGAATATTACATTAGGTCTTTCATCAATATCTTCCATTGGACCAACTGGTGCATTATTTGAAATAGTTTTGATTTTGTATCCTTTACATATAATAATTGTAAAGTTTCCATACAAATTAACATTTCCTCGATTGTTAAATATGTTCAATGATTCCATTCACATGCTAAATAGTCTCAAGTCAAAATAATCACTCTGTAATGTATATTAAATTAACTATTATTTTTTTTAACTGATTATATTAACAATTATATTTACTTAATGTTGTGTTTAGCAATTCCTCTATTTTATTATGTTATTATTTATAGAAAATATATTAGGGATGATATAAAATTATATGACTTACCAGAATTTTCAGATTGTTCAAAGGGAAGTATTTCATTAAAATCAGTGAATGAGAATTGTTCAACATGTTTTGCTGTCTGTAAATTATCCATATGTTAATTATTTTGAAAACACCAAATATGTAATGATTGTTCAAGGTCTCCACTAATATTAATGATTTTATGAACTTTGAGACTTATATGAGATTTCCTTTAAAATTTTGTTGTTATTAACACTTGGAGAACACAATCATTTTAAACAGATTGTTTGATACATTATTAGATTTTAAAGAATGATATTTCATGTGTATAAAGTAAAAAAAAAAATCTAATACAAACTTTTAATAGATGTGTTAATGATGGTAAACAACTAATGATGTTTTTCTCATTTGAAAATATTATCATTTTTGGTGTTTGTGAATTCCTGTGAATTTGACTGTATATCAAATTAAGCAGTTATATTTATATACTTTTAAATATCTTTATGTGCAATTAATAGGCTTGAAGCAAAATTCCTTAAAAATTTTGTTTACTTTAAGGATGCAATTAAAATACAATTATTTATCATTGCAATCAATACTATTTTTATTCATTTATATTAATTGATAATGATGTATTATATAAAGGCAATAAAAAGATTCTAATCAAGTAGAAATAGGTTTTATTACAATGGTATTTATAAAATAATTTAAAAAAATTTTAAGTAAGAAAAGAAATATATATTTTTAAACTTGTTAATTAAAAATCAGTTTTTAACTTTCTGTGGCATTTAATATTAATAACTAAAATTTATATAACAAAAACTTCCCATTAAAATGATTTGTGGAATCTTTCATGTCATACCTTCAAAATTTATGAAAAGGGTAATTGAAATAAATTAGAGTAATTTTTTTTCTTTACTATCTGTTTAATTTAAAACTAACATTAAAATTTAATTTTGTTTTTAAACTGTTCCTTTAATTTATCAGTGAGTTTAAATTACTTATGATTTAATTCATTAATGAATTAAAGGAAGTTACCATACGATTTTGAAATTGGAGTTACAAGCTATTGGATCTTGCCTTATATTAAGAATAGAATAGCTGTAGCTAGAAGTGGATTACATTTATTTTGATTTTAGCATATTTTATATTTAGCACCCTCCGATGATTTTATCTCATTAGTAGATATTATGATTAAGCAAAAACTGAATTGAAATCAGTACTTATGAAACTAAATGTAGAAGTTAAGGTTATTATCAAACAGGAACAAAGTGAAACAGGAGTAAAGTATGAATGATAATAGGTTATTCGACTTATTTCTTTGAACATATTGTCATTCAACTTTAAATGATGTCTTTTACTTTCTCAAAGTAATTATGTAAAGAAAATCACTGCACTATTAAAATTTTATTGCTATTCTTGATAGAAGCTTAAATAAATAACAATATTAAATGGAAAAATTCAAGGATTGATGCTGTAAATTGTCTGTTCCTTTCCTCACTCACTCACTCACTCACACTTACACACTCACACTATATTTATTTTGTAAATGTTGTGTCTGAAAATTTAGAATCCATTCCTTTCTTTGTAATTTATAAGATGCATTTTACCTGTTTGGAGTAACTGCTGGATATAGGCTTTTGTATACTTCATCAATTATAGATTTAATATTTACTGTTGTGGCTCTACTCACATGGAAAGTATTTTCAAGAATTTGTTGCATATAATTTTCAAAAAGCAACTGTGTGATCTAGTCAAAAACAATAGAATGGTATCTATACAGATTTGAATTTCGTGGTGTGTTTTCTAATTTTTTGGTCACAAGAAATGTTTTATCTTAAATTATTTGTTTAAAAAAAAGCTCATTTAAAAACTTTTTACAATTCATTTTGTGTAATGTCCATCCAAGATAGCCTTGTGAAAAATTCTGCATTTTATAAAAATCTTAGAAATCTAAAAAGTATTATGATTATTGAACATTGAATTTATTGGCAGAAGAATCTTCTGGAGTATAAAGAATTTTGTTTGGCTCTTGACTATTAACTGTGTTATACTTCTAAATTTGTTATATTTATTAAATTTTTTTCCCCTGAGATAAATACAATTGTACTTTGAGAGGTAGTATTCTCTACTTGCTTTGGTTATATACAAAATGCATCTCTAACTTGATGGAGTAAATTATTGTCTCCTCGTTTTAGTAGATGTTGCTGATAAATGATAATGACTTTTAAAATTATACAAAAAATTCTATAATTGTTAAAAACAAAAATTTTAATGATTTTTTTTTTACACATCAGTTATAATATGAAATAAAATATGAAACTTTAAAAGAGCTCTAACCTTAAAACTGTCAGCTAATATTAAACTAGAAATATGTTTAATGTTGAAGTTTCGGGAAATCAATTATCGTATCTTTATAGATCGTGTCAGTTTTTAAAAAAGAATAGATTAGCTAAAAATTTCCCGAAATAAGCTCAGAAATTAATTATGAGTTTTATTTAAAATAAGAAATAACTAGTTTTATCAATTTATCAAAAAATTATTTTAGAAATATGATTTTTGCCCCTCTATTTAATATGCCAGTATTCTTCAACATGTAGATTTAAAATTTTTTTTTTATTTAAATTAAAGATTCTACAACCTTCTGAATTCTCTAAACCACTGTTTGGCCACATAATTTTAAGAACATGTGGCTTATGAAGTTTTATTAAGAATTAGCAAAAAAGAAAAATTACATTAAGATATGTATAGATGAGAAAATAAATAGGAAGATAACAAATGTTTTCTTTACTTCCTTGCATTTTTTTATTATTTTTCTTTTTTTATTTATTTATTTATTTATTTTATGTTCTAAAAACTTTTTTATCGACAATATGTGGGGTCTATAGATTGTTGTTTTTATCGTATTCTGAACTATTCCCAGAAATAAATATTACATGTAACATACATTTGTCAAAATTTTAATACTGTAGTTTAAAATTAGTAAATTGTTTTGGGGATCCTCATACAGGGATCAAATTTATCATTAATTTATTTCACGTTGTACAATTTTTCAATACAATTATTTAATTACTGTTCAAATTCATGAAAAATATTTATACTTAGAAAGGAATTCCAGAAAAATCCCCATAAATATCCAGAAGTTTTGTTTTTTCTTTTCTAATTAAAATAATAAAGAAAAATAATGTGCTTAAAACTATGTTGCATTGAGTGTAATTTTATTATATTTTAGTGACAAATAAATTATCACATAAGGTTTTTAAATTTTGAATAAAGATAACTATTGAAGTTTTTGTTTTCTTGAATTCATTTCTATAAACTAACAAAAATGTATTTGCCATTTTTATTAATTATATTAATTATTACATACTTCTTAACTCAATATGCTTATATGAAAAGATTTTAATATTAATAATGTAAAAACAGAATATTTAAATTTTGATCCTTTTTTTTTTACCGCAGAATTTAAAAGAAAGACATCTAGATCTCTGAGAATTTTTTCATGTGTCATTAACTGCAATGATTTTTTAAGTCATTTTCTAATGAGTTAATAGTGATAAACAAAAAAAAATCACTTGTATAAGTGCCACTGAAGTATTTTTATAAATGCCTTGTATTCCTGTTACTCGTATAAGTATGCTTAATCTTTCTATAGAATTTTTGTTCTTTTTCAGTAGAAGGTATTATGAACAATAGTAAATTTTCCACCGGGCATTTCTTGAAAATGTGTCTATTATTACTTTTTGATGTATATTCTAACATCAGATTTTTAGAATAATAACATACTGTTTATTTAACTCATGTTTTTTTTTTCAATATTCTGAATTTGTTCATCAATGCTTAACTATTAGATATCTTTGGTGTGCCTCAATTGTTGGCTTGTACTCTTTACCTTTGTTTCGCTATTTAAGACCAAAAATCAGAGCGACTTCTATGACTAAAATAATGGGGAATTGTGCCTTGTTATTGATTTTGAGCTCTGCACTGCCAGTATTGGCACGTAGTATAGGTAACTTGTTTGGAAATCAATTATTATTTCTTATTGTCTTTATTTCTATTTAATTTTTACGATCAATATGTTCAATTTAATTAAAAAAAATAATATGATAATATTCATGTTCATTTAAAAAACAAACTTATTATCTTATTTTTTTATAGGTCTTACAAATTTGGATTTGTTGGGTGCTTTTGGTCGAATAAATTGGTTAGGAAATTTCTACATTGTGCTTTTTCATAACATTGTTTTTACTGTTTCTTCTGTACTGTGCATAGGAACCAAAATCACTGCTGCAGTTCGCAAAGAGCTTTATTACAAAATATGTAAAATGTTTCCTTATACACGCAGAAAGAAACAGAGTTCATAAAACTGTTAAGAAGACCAACCATTTTTATTTGATTAAAATAGGTTCTCATAAGTTATTCTAAAATGTGTTTTAATTTTTCTTATTTCATATTCTTAATATAAATATAAATTTCACTTCATAATTATGAAAGTAGTTTAAGATTGATTCATTTATTTACTTTGATATTATTTTCAGTATAATATTTTATCAAACTATATTAAAAGTGGTATTTTAAATTTCAAATATGTAGTGTAACAAATCTTGATAATGACTGAATTAGTTTTATAAATAATATTAAGAAATTGATTGATGATTAGTATTGCTCTTTGTTAACACATTCACACCACATTATCGCTAATGTTATTTAACACATGTGCATTATAATACTTGTGGTAATGGTGTGAATGTTAACAAATGTAATTCATTTAAATAAAACTTATGTTAGAATTTCTTTTTAATTTTTAGATGTGACTATACTGTTAACAAGAAATAAACTTTATGTTTGCTTAAACCATCCGAAAATAAGAAATTTGTTATATACTAAGCAAACATTAAATGTAAATTAAAAGTAACACTAAAAGTAAATTCTTACTTTTAAGGATCCATTTAAAGACAGCTAAATATATTAAAATGATTTTTGCTTTAAATTTGCTACATCATTTTTGAATATAATACTTTTTCCATAAAGTTAAACCTTTTAATTTGTTACTTAGGAATGTCATTTCAATTGTATAATTTATCTTTTACTTTATCAGGTATAAATATTTTATTGATGATAATCTTTTATCACTCAAAATGTATTATTATTTTCAGCGTATGGCTAGTGGTTGTAAGCTTCATTTTGGCAATTTTTTGCACTAATTTATTAAAATGAATTCTGTTGGTTTACAATATTTCAAGACAGGAGGGTCATTTATTTTAATATTAATGTGCCTGTGTTTCATTTTATATTTTACATTTCATAAACATTTTGAGAGTTATTCATAACAATTCATTTGTTTTGGATGAAGAATTCAGAAAGTTTTGTGGTCCCAATTATAATTTCTTATACCTGATAAAGCAGTCACTTAAAATAGCTACTTCAATGATTGAATTTGTAGCATTCTGTAACCCATTATGATTTAAATAAAAATGGTTGGTCGCTATTTAAAATTTTCATCTGTGCAGATCCTATTTTTCCTTAACATTTTTATCACTTTTTACAATAAGTCTAGTTATTCATTTCATATTTCCATCTGTGATAAATACCATTAGCAAAACGTATTCATTTTGGAATGTATATTGTTTAATTTACAAGGTCAAATACTGTTCTCAAGCAGTTTTGGTCAAAAAGTTTTTAAAATTTGAACATGCTGAAAAACAAATAATCAATAAAATAGCTTTTTTTGTATTTTTTTTATATGAATAACAAGTATTTTGTGTAAGTTATTCTACTTTATATTAATTTTATATCTTCAAATTTTTCAGTTGCGTAATTTAATAGGATGCTTAGAATTTCAACATAACTTACACTTACATATCATTTTATCTATAATATTAAAGGGAAAGAGAGATGTAAAACCTTATAATGTGCGTGTGTTGTGAATTAAATTTTTGACTGGAATTTGATGCTTACTTAAAGGAATCTGATATTTCAAAGTATGTTAAAAGTGATTTTTAATTTTCTCATATTTCTAGTCATTAAATTGTTTTGCTCATATTAGTTTATGAATTTTAGAAATTAAAAAATTTAAATGCAGTTATCTTAAATTATACCCAGCTTTATTAATTGGAATGGATCAGACTGCAGTAAGATAATTTTCCTGCTGAAATGTTTTATTTTTCCTCATTTGATTTATACAAAATAATTTAAATTCATAATATTATTTCATCTATTTATTTTCCATATCATTATTGTTGCAGGAATATTGCATTGAAATATTTTACTATTTTAAAATATTATATTATTATCACTGTACTAAATTAATAAATTATACGCTATTTTTTTGCAAATATAAGCTCTATTTTCTAATAATATAAAAACTATAAAAAAATGCAAACTGTAAAAAATTAAATTATGTTATTAAATACAGTAAAACTTAAATTCATTTTGAAAACCTTAATTATTTTTTTACTCTTAATATAAAGAAAATTTTTTTTCTTATGTAGTTCGTTTACTCTTAATTCAATTAGTTCAAAATCTATATTACTTTTATTTTCTTAAATTCTGTTTGTTCAAGCTGTAATATTTATTGTGGTTTCTTTTATTAAATTTGTATATAATTTTCACAAATTTATATATTCATAAATTTTTATATAATTTTCACATTAAGTTGATTTAAGAAATTATCACAAGTATATATTTTTATTGTTAGTTGCATATCAAAAGAGCAAATTTTAATTTATTTTAAAAATTATCCTGCATGGTAAGTTTACAAATTTTTGAAATTTTATTGACATATTTTCTATGTGAGTCAGGAATTATATACTATGAATTTATAAAAGAAAACATATATTAGAAATAAAAGTTATTTGGTTATGGGAAAACCATTAAAGAAAAATGTCATAACTTGATAAATATATAAAAGTTATTGTTTTAAATTACAAATTTCATTACATTTTATGTAATTTATTTTGTTACAAAATGAGCGCTTGGGAGCTTTTCAGTAAAAATGCATACATTTAATATTCTCACTCTGTTGTTATAAAATCTGTTCTTTAAAAAAGCAGATATGCATTAACTTATGAAACTTGAGTTCCCAAACACATAGTAAAAGTTGCTCATGTATTTAAAACCTCTATATTAATATATGTTTATTTTTAATAAATGAATAATATGACAAATTTTCTATGATTTATTAGACAAATTTGTGTATATATGTGTGTGGGTGTATATATACACATTTATTCTAGTGATCAATTACATATCCGAATATTAAGTTAGATATAATCTAATATCTAAATATTGGACATTCTATAAGGTACTGAGATAAGATTGCTACTTTGTTTCTAGAAATCTATTTTTGAAACCGATATTGAATTGTTTTGGAATGCTTATTGGAGTCTAAAATCTTCTATGGTTTTCGGAAAAAAAATATTTGTGAATAGTTACTAAAATGTTTTAACTGTCATTTACTGTTAAGGAAAAATTACCATTCAGGAAAAATATATACAGACAAATTTTCTTTGGAATTTGGATTACATAATATGCATTTTCATACCATATAGTATTTTTAATAAATATTTACAGCTTAATGTAATATGTGGTCTTAATTTGTTACTGGCGGTTATCTTTTATTTGATCATTTGACAAGAATGTTGGTCATCTTATGTGTTATTTACATTCAATTTTGACAGAATTCACTTATTATCATATTCGCACATTTGTGAAAGTATTTCAATTTATATCTGTTTATAGAAAAGAGTTAAGTTGTGTGGGTTGCTTAATGATTTCTGCTTAAAATTCATAAATGAATTTGTAAATGTTTTAATGATTTGATAGATTCAATGGCAGTGTGAATTCTTTTTTATTTAACTTCATTTTGAAATTAGGCTTATTTTTTAAAAGAAAGATATGGGAGAGATCAACATTTCAGATTTATATTTTTTTGTCCAAATGAATTAAACTAATTGGTGTTAAGTGACCTAAATAGTTAGGAGTTACTTGAGAGTATCTTCTACTGAGGTTTTGCGTAGTTATTTTTTTAACCTCTCGTCACTAATATATAATTCCATTTGTAAAAATTCAAAATGAGGTAATATGATCTTTATAGTTGTTGTAAGCAATAAATGTATATTAGAAATTAATGAAATGTAGCATTTCACATAATCAATACGATCTTGTAAGTTGAATTTAATATAATGTTTTCTATTCATCACAATTTATAATTAGATATCCGTTTTTTAAACTAAATTTAACTAAGTTAGAAAGTGCAATGTTATACAACTTAGGTCAAATTTCATCTGGAAACATGTTAAATATATATAAAATGCTCATCTTTAATTAATTTAAAAAAAAAAAACATAAGTAAAATAAAAAGCTCATTATTTTTATTTTCACAATTGTTTACTTCTTTTTTGGACAAAGCTCTATTTTTTATTATTTTAAAATTACAATCAATTATAAAATTTTTGTTTTTACTACATTTTAAGTATTTTTTAATGCTTTATGTTAGTTTATGAAGTTGTGCTGAGAAGCATTTGTTATAGTTTTTTTTTTTTTTTTTTTTTTTTTTTTGTTGCGTACAACCCATGTTTTTCAATTCGAAGATATATACATATTTCGTCTATTTCATACTTATAAATATGAATTTGATTGCTTATAATACCAAGAAACATTTACTAAACACAAACTATAAGATTAGTCTGACGGTATGAAAAAATGTACTCTTGAATTTTTGAAAGCTTTACTGTTCCATTTTTATTATAGTCCTTTTTTCATATTATTGTATGTTTTATTAAAATGCATATTTATTGTTTTAACAGTTTTTTAATTAAATTGTTACCTTATTTTAATTTTTTTTTGTATTTGAAACTATGTAACAGAGTAGAGGTTATAGAAAGAAGCCATATTAGATACTAATAATACAGGGAAGGCAGTAAATTGGTCTGTTGCAATTTCATTAACCAGATATATTTGTTTTGAGCCCTAGTTTTTAATTAAAACATGCACTTTGAAAACATTACATAATTTAAAAAATGTAAACTAAATTATATGAATTGCTACTCAACTGATTTAGTCTCACTAAGATGACTTTTTATGCTTGCATTTTCAGATTAAATATTGCTGGAAAACTTGATGCACTAATGACATTTGAGGCGAATCAAAATTATCATTAAATTGCCATTTTGATGTAAATTACGATTTTTTTAAAATTAAGTTGATTAAAATTTAAGTGTACTATTTTGAGACTTCTATATTTTCAGGTTTTCAAATGTTTTTACTATGGTTTGAAATAATTCCTTTTTTTAAGTAAAAAATATTTGTTAACTATACTTGTGATATTGGAATCTGAATACAAATTTCGTAATTGATGATAAAGTAGTCATGTAGTGCTTCATTATTGTTCTCATGAACAGTAATGGCTTTTTTGGTTACTTGAAAAACTGCATAGTATTTATGTACTTCAATATATATCTCTGTTCTATAAACTATAATCTTCTAAATAATTGTAGAATAAATTAAAAGTCTAAACATTTTTTGCACAAACTGTTTGCTAAAAAGTTAAACTTTTCGACAACTGTGAATTTCCCTGTTGTTAACCTCAAACAAAGCACTGAACATGTTCATTATAAGATGTTTACTTGATAATGATATTCAAAATGTTTAATCTACTTAAAAGATTCACTGTTTTATGCATTTACTTCAGTTGTCATTTTATATTCTCGTAAAACTTTATTTTGTTAATTAATTTTTGATTTTATATATATATATATACACACACACTTTTATAAACATTTGTATTGATGCGCATTATATAATACTGAAGTACTTATAATTTTATGTAGTTTTCATGGGAATGAAATGATTAATGTTGTTCCTACTATGTTTTTTCCCCCATTATAACTTTGCAGTATTAATTTTCCTGTGCAATTTTTCACTCATTAGTAAAATTAAATATTTGCTTCCATAATCATATATTTTGTTTTTTCCTCTACAATTATATTTTACATTTTTGGCATTGGTTTTGTGTATCAGTTCTTGTTTAATGTTTTCTTTCGTTTTACTTTTTGATTAATTGCATGCAACACTTGGCATAGGAAATTAGTTTCAGCAATTTTAGATTTTAACTATCATATGTGAAAATTTGCAGTATAAAATGTGTCAATATAAATTTACTTTGCTTGCTTAAAAGCAGTATATTTTGTGTATTTTTTAATTCATTTTATCATCTATAAAAAACTGTATCATTCAGTATAAGTTATGTTTAACTCATACACATCTTTTTGAAGTATTTGTCATGTTTGTCAAAAGAGTAAAAAGATTTCATTTTCACATATGTTTTGCACATTTTATTTTCACTTTTTGGAATATTTTTTATGCAGTTCCATACTAATTACTTTTTTTTCACTTTCTTGCATTGTAATCAATAGCATTTTGGTACTTTACATAAGATTCCTACCTTTAACTAACTCGTTTTCTTAGAAAGATGTAACATTATTAATCTTGTTGCCTGCTTTTTTCTTAGTTTTTTCTTATAGTTATGGAAAATTAAGTATTATTTGGACATTAATAATACCTTTGCTATTCTACTAGACTTTAAGCATTTTCCTTTTTTCCTGTCGACTTACTATGTAACGAACATTCTATTTATAAACATGTATATAACTGTCTCATATACTTTGAATTAAACATTACAAATATTCTACATTAAGCATATGTTTTGTTTGAAACGTTGCTCTGTATCTTAACTTTGTTATCAACAAATAATCTTTTGTTAATATGTTTTGTAATTCTTATCCATTAGTTCTTTCTAAAATATCATCATTATTAGGACATAAATGTGATGATTTCCTCTCAAAAATTTCTATGAAATTATTTTTAATTTATTATCATTATATATTTATTTAATGCTAAAAACTTATGCATTAAAATATAATAATAATATAATTAACTGTGCACACATTTTATACATATTATTCAGTTTATATATATAGCAATAAATAAAAGGATTGTATTATTCCATATTCACCGCATTAATAGTTTTAGCTGTTTTATGTTATAAAGATGTTCCAATACCCCCCTTTAACTCACAGAACTGTCATTAAATTATATTTTGTTCTTTATTCAATATTTGTAGAGAATAAGTTTCAATTAAATTTCTTTCACTAACTTACTAATTTTAATTCTTGAAAAGTTTTTGAAATGTAATTAACATCCATTAAGTAAAATGAATTGCTTTTAATTTTAATTAAAAAACAACAGAAGTAAAATATCCTGATGTACAATGAAGTTTTTAACCATTTTTTGGAAACCACATTCTAGGAAATTGAATTTAAAATTCAAATAGAGATATTAAAAAATGAGAATAATTTTGGCATTATGTTTTATACAATGCTAATTGATGCCACTATTGAAAGTAAAATACTGGATTTTATTTTAATGAAGGGAAAATTTAAACTGGTTCTCAGAAAATTGGAAACTGAAAAATGAAATAAGTGGATACTTGAAACATGAATAATAAGTAAATAATTGTGTGCTTCTCTTTGGAATAAAATATGTTTGAGTGCAACTTTTAAAATAAGGAATAGTTCCTGTATTATGTTTCTTTTAGTATTTTAATCTGTACTAATTACAATGAAATGAAGTTACTTACTACATGATAATATTATATAACTCACTTTTTTTAATTCTTCAATATCGTGCAATATTTTTTGAATTTGTTTATATACATAGTTAAAGCCTCATCAATTTGAAATATTTTCTAAGAACATATTGATAGAATATTTTCTTAAGAGTTTTTCTTTATATTGAGTTTAGTTCTGTTATAAATATGTTTTTTATTTTTAAACATTGTTATATTTACTTATTTGAAACTATGTTCCTTTAAATAAAATGTATTCAGCATGTTCAATATTTTAAATTTAGTTTTCAACTGTTACTGTTATTTAGGCAGTTAACTTATAAAGTTACTATTACATTCCCGCTTTCCAATATGTGTATTCGTAAGAATATTTATGAGCTTTTCTGATGTCAAAGTACAATTTCACGTCTTTCAAAGCTGTGATTGTTTTGATATTCTTTATAGTCACATATTTCACATATCCTTGTTATTACATGAAAGTTTTATGTTTTTTGTAAGTATTTTTATGGGGTCAGTACTAAGTTCATTTCTATTTATAAAGTCATCAATGTGTAAAGAAATGTTTTTTGTAATAATTATATACTTTATTTTTCCATGTATTTATAATTTTTGTTTTCATTATTCTCAAATGTGTATCTTAAAGAATTCTCTTTAAATGTTAAACTTAATTTATTTCTAGTTAGAAATGCCTGTTGTAGACTCATTGATTATTTAGTTCAATTTTACAATTTTTATTAAATGTTTTTATATAGTAAAATATAATTTATTATAAACATAGTTTTACTATTAATGTTACATTTAATATAAAATGAAACTTAGTTTGCTAAAAGTAAGCAAATCTTTATTTTTCAAATAACTTAGGGTTAAACAAAGAAATACTTTTATTCTATACACATATAATAAGATTTTATATTTTAGAATTAATAAATGAAATTTTTAACTTCAAAAGAGAACTTTTATTTGTATGATGCACATACATACATGCATATATGAATATATTACATGAGCAGAAAAATATTCATTTTATTTTTTAAAAATTTTCTTATTCTGCTAGAAAATTTTGATGTTATTTTTAAATGAACTTTGATCTCTATTATTTTTTACATTCTTTTACATAATAAGAATATTAACTTGTATAATAAAATTTGTTTATTAAAGAGAATCTCATAACATTGTGAATTAAAATGAAAAATAAGTTGTAAATCAGCATTCTTATTATCTGTCATTTCTTCAGAATACAAAGTAAATTGACATGTCACATCTTAAGCTACCATCCCCCCCCTTTTTTTAAGTCTTTAGAAATGGCATGTTTGTAAACTTGATTTGACAATAGTCCATGTTTCTTTTAGAAAAAAAAAGTTTTATTTGAAACTAAAATTTTACTAAATTTAAAGGAAACTGTCTTTTAATATGAAAAATAATAGTTTTTAATGAAAAATAAAAGAAATTTGAATACAAATTTAATAAAATATCTATTTTAAATAACCGAAAAAAAATATTTTGATATTTTAGCAATACAACCCATTCAATTAACTTCTATATGTTCCTCAAAGTAAATTGAAAGTGCTGTTCCAAAAAGTGTCTGTGCAGATTTATTTATATTTTATATCATTTGTTATTTCTACTGTTAATTTATCCATAATGTTTTATATTTTAACAATTTATATGTACCAAATGTAAATGTTTTAAAGTTGTATTTCTGAATTAAATTTGTCAATTGAAATATGGAGCTCATTTTCATTGTATTGTAAAATGTTGATTTTTTGTAATTCATTTTTTAAATGTTAAAATTAAAAGTTTTCATTTCATTTAATAGCAAAAATGTTTCAGTTAATTTGATTGACAGAAAATGTGTAAAATAAACAATAAGCATAAATACAATGCTTTTTTTTTTTATCAATAATATATAAATATTTTAACATTTTATGACTGTTCATTGAAGTCTTTCAGAACAAATGTATTCTTTTTAATTGCTGAGTTTAAAGGTAATTTTGAAAATATAGGCTGTTAGTAAATACCAAAACTAAATAATTTATTGCATGCTTTAGTGAAGAATTTCTATAAAATTTTATATTGTATTGGTAAATAATTCAAAAGGATGTGAAATAAAGGATCCAATAAGCTCATTCATAAAAAAGTACAAAATTTGAGTTTTATGAACATGAGCAGGTTTAAAAACTGGCTCTTATTTCATTTTGGTATGTTCCATCATTTCTCTTTTGGAATAAAAGTGAGATTGTTAACAAAAGCTACATTGTGTTGTGAGAAGTGTCCAAACTCTTATGTGTGATTTGCAACTTTGTGTGCAACAAAATATTTTGTGCAGCTCAAACAAAATAAATTTATAATATTATTTGAATTCACATTAAATGTTTTCATTTTTCTATTAGTATATTTACTGATACATTAATTTCTTTATATACAATAAAACTATTCTTATACAAAGCATCTGTATTTTTAATTTGTTGTTTTTATATCTTTCATTGTTATCACAAAGTATGTAACTTTATAGATTATTATATTTCTGTGCGTGATATATGTGGTAGTTGCATTCTACACTATGAAAACAATAGCACAATTTAGGATATCATTGATTTATTTTGCTTTTAAGTTTGTGAAAGAATATTTTCACTGCAATTATATTTATTTAGATGATATCTTAATTTGGGTAAATTGATATCTTATTGATGTAATATCTTAATTTGGTATTTATTGGATATTCCTTATTGAGTTGTACATTCTAATTATTTTTTAAAAAATGAACATTTTTTAAAGAGTTTTAATTTTTAATTTTATAATAACAATTCATTTTATCGATGTCTCTTTTACTGAAATATCTAAGTTTAGCATTTCATTTAATTGTTCTATATGTGTGAGTAATCAGTCCAGCTGAAAAGAGTTTCATTAACATGCTATTTTAATCTGTCTGGAAATGAACATGTTCTCTTGAATTTAGTAAATGAGCATTTCCATACCTTTAACAAGGAATATGCCTTATATGTGAGAAAGACTTTCATTTGGTTTGTCTCTATGGTTACTCCTCAGTCGAGGATTAAATAAATGATTTGATACAATTTAGAATTAATTAATTCTCACTCAAGGTGCTATCTGAACCTGTGACTATTGAACCGTACCAAAGATTTTACATCTGGGGGGAAAAAACCCCCGCCTAGATTATATTTGAATAAATAGCATTCTAATTAAATTTCATAAGTTTGACTCTTATTTCGTTCAATTAAGTTGAGAGTGACTAGGAATTAGCTTTGAATGAGATTCTGATGGAATTTGCAGTATTTCAGTCAAGAATTTAAGTGTAAATGGGATTTTTGGCAAATAAAACTCAACCAAAACTTTGTAATAATATGCTCTCCCTGTATGACATCGTTTTTATGGGATTTACGTTTTCTAAGACTTTGCTCTCGTTTATTTAATAGTTTAAATTCCTAAGTTATGTTGCGACTGATTATAGAAGTTTTATAATACTATATTGCGAATGATAAAAAACTGGCGTTTTTATCAACTTATGTTGGGAAGTGTAACTACATTTTTTTAAAAATTTCTATATTATATTTATTTTACCACAGTTGAATCGTTAATCTCAACAGATTGAAATTTAGTATTCTGTGTGTGATTCCACTACTTATTTTTGCCATTGTTTATTATTATATTTAGTACTAACAATAAAGTAATACTGAATGCATTAAAATATTATAAAATACGATTTCTATTCAGGTATAACGTATATTTCTAATTTTGTTAGTTTAAAATTCAAACATAAAATTATTACCCTTATAAATTTCTAATTAAATATTGCCCAACATTGTTTAATATGACCTTTCACGGAACTTAAATACTCTGTCTTTTGTTGATCTTACCAGTAAGTAATTAATGTCCAAATTAAGCTGTGTATTAAACGTTATAAATTTCCGTTTATTATATGCGTTATCTTTCTTTCATTGGCATACATATAACTTACAAAAATTAACCAAACGTTCTCACAACGCTCTCATTAGACTATGACTTATTTTGCACTTCTAGATATTCATACATTCATTCCAAAAATTAATATTTTAGAGGAGGATGAAACATACATTAAAGTGTCATCGTACTAAAATGTTACCTCTTCACCTGGGAAAACATCTTCTTAAGTAAGGTTTTCAATGAATTTTCAGATTACAATAATATAATTCTGAGTTAATATTTGTTGAAGTTATTACCAAACTATAGGGGAACTTCTAAATAGTTGTGTTACCCCAAACTCATTTCCAAACGTGTTCGTTAGTGGGCCGCCATAAACAAATATGTTTGGAAAGTTATTAATGAATCTGCATAACTCATTTGATAATCAAGGCTAGATTTCATTACATCTGAGTATAATTTTTAAATACTCAATTTTTATTTATTTTCAGAGCCATTCTAGAAGCTTCGTAATGTAGGATTTTTGAAGTACAATTTAATTCTTTTACTCCGCACATTTTATGTGCTGAAAGCAGTGTTTAAAATTGCTCATAACTGTAGTGTTTATTGATTGAAATTTATTTGATGACAGATAATTTACAGCTATAAGGTTGACGATAAAACGTAAAAACGTTGTTTTTAAATTAAGAATCAGGCTGCCGTTGTTTCCGCACGAAGAAAATCTCGCGTATAAAAAAATGACCATTGAATGATCAACCAACCAAATCGAACCATGTTATAACCCTAACTGCGTTTGTGTAATTTATATTATACTTTCTGTAGCATTATTTACTCAGAAAAATTGATTTTGCATTTTCAGTAAAGAAAGAACATCATTTTGGACTGTTAATCTAATTTATAATATTTTCATTGCAATATTTTTTAAGTTTATCTAAAAAAATTTTATTATTTTAATTTGAGTACTTTTGCTAAAAATTCATCTAAACTTATTCTAAAAGTGTTAATAGATTCTTTCTAATGTTTCAAATATTTTTTATTGCAAATTATTTTTAATGAATTTATTTCATTTAGAAAATTTTCAATTTTTATCCATAAAATGTTATTTTATGAATATGTTATTCAAGATATATGCTTAAAGAATTTATATACGTTGAATACATTAGGAATCGCAATAAAATAAGATTTTTTTAGTATCTCAAGTATAGATGACTTTTGTTTATATTTATTTATGCTTTAAAGTAGAGGCCGCAGTGCTCTAGTTGGTTAGCGCGTTCGTTCTTGTTATCAGGAGGTAATTCGAATCCCAACCCTACCGAAGATCTGTCGTGTTCGCCAATGGCGGCTCGGGCACGTTAAATATGTCGTGGTTGCAATGCGCTCCATATGAAGTGATATCTCTGGAGGTGATGGCCCAATTCTGTTCTGCTTGGTCCGTCCCTGCTTCTAAATTACGAAGGCAAACACACTTTCGGGGCAGTGATGGCACACCCACTTGGTGCACAACTATATAAGTTGATATCACTTATATATATATATAAGACGCACCAAATTAGTGGCCTTCTGTATAAAACAACCCTAGTAGCTCTGAAAGATGGAATTCCTATAGCAACCGGGCATTAGATATTAATTATGCTTTAAAGACATCGTGGAGCCTACCGTTTTCTAGAATTTTTATCTTTCATGGTGGGCGGTTGCAGATTGACCAAACGGCGTTCAGTAACTTAACGAAATTCTTAATATGTTATAACTTAATGTAAATATGCTTTATACATTTTGTAATGTATAACTCCCCTATTTTATGAATTACCACACATGTGGCCGCGGTTGCCTTGTTAAGGCATCGTTCTCGTTACCGGACGGTGGTGAGTTCGAATCCCAACTTATCCGAAGATTTATTGTGTTCACTAATGATGACTGGAGCACGTAAAAGGGCAATGTCCTCCATGAACCCATTCCAAATTAATACCTCTGGGGGTGTTGGGAATCAGGCTTTAAGTCTCCCCTTGTTTCATCTCTATAAATTGAAAAACACAGATGGTGTTGTCATCTGTGAGCCAAAGCCGTACTTCCACCTCGAAGGGGGGTGCTTTGTTCAAAAATGGAAGACGTTCTTTCTGACTTCATTCTCTTTGTTCCTGACTAGCAAGCTTGGCTTCGCCAAGTGTCATATGTAACAACAACAACATGAATTACTACTACTGTAGAATAGGTGGATGGTTAGAAACTTTTGCGAATAACAGATAAAAAAGAATGAGCAGTAAATATAAGAGTTTACTACCTCTGCTTAAAAATAAAATGTTATTTTGAAGTAAAATTATATGAAATAATTATTGTAAAATTCAGAATATAACATTTTACCTTAAAGCATATATAATTAAACATGAGCATAAAAAGAAATCATCAGACAATCATAGTGTTATGAAAATTAGCATATGTATACAATGAACAAATGGTAAGTCTAAGTTTGGTATAGGGAAAGAACATCTAATATGGAGTATGATCCCCCCCTTCCGAGAAGCAATACAGCACATGCAGCGATATGTGATGCTCTCTCTCAATTATGTGGTCTATTAATTGTGTAGGAGGTGCTAGCCATTGCTCTTCCAAAGCAATTGAAAGCATGGCTAGGGTCCTAGGAGGGGATTAAGAACAGCTACACGTTGTTCAACAGCTTCGCAAACATAGGTCGATTGCGTTAAGGTTCGGTGTTAGAATTGGCTATAACATGTACTCGATAGTTTCCTGATCAAGATAAGCATCAATGAGGAATGCCTTGTGTGGTCTCGTATTATCCTGTAGCATGAAAGCACCACCTATTGTCCCGGTATAAGGGCGAACATAAGCATCCAGGATGTCATCTCTATAGTTGTAAACATTTCCATTTCCATGGGAAAAGACATGAAGGTCTGTGCTTCCACCTAAAGAGATACCATTTCAAAAACAGACGCTGCTGCCTGATCCGAATGCATCTCTTTCACGGATGTTTTATGGTTGAAAACGAGCTCAACGTCCTCTTCAAATGAAAATCCGCCTACTAACGCTTTCGAGGGTAAACCTGGACTCATCTTTAAAGAGAACAGTCCCCCGTTAATCTCTCGTCCAGTGGTCATGTTGACGTACCTATTACAAAGGTTTCCACCAATGGTGTGACTTGAGATCGACACAAATGACTGTTCGCCTCGCATAAAGACCACGTTCATGAAGCCTTCGACGCACGATTGATTTGAATATCAATCTTCCGGAGTTTGTAGCGAAGGAGTATCTGAGTTCAGCCGGAGTTGTGTTTTTATTCCTTTGTGTGCATAATGAAAAATATCGTTCATCAGCACTTGTGGTAGCACGTGGCCGTTCCTCGTTCAACCTCTTGGATGCCGAATCCGTGGATAGAAATCGTTGCCAATGCATGTAAACCATAGACGGGCTCAAATTCCACCATCTAGCCACTTCTATCTAACTTTGTTATGCCTCTAGTCTTCCAATAGCTTACCATCGAAGTTGTCTGTCAAATGATGCCGGATGTCATTGTTACAATTTCGCTATACCATATTTCTAATCTCGGGAGCGTATCAACAATTGCCACATTGCTCTGACACACCCATTTTAAGGCTCCTCGCAATTGACGTATTCCGACAGCAGCGCCACTATTTTGCATAATGCCATTGTTCAGCTCCTTTTACTTACCAACATATTCAAATTTCATTGAGATAAGCAGCTTATTTTTGGGAGAGATATCGCTTGTGATTTTTCCATAATTTTTGGTAGCCAATGTATTATTTAAACTGAAGGTTGCAAACTTAATTTGTGGTCCTCGCTGAGAATTTATAATCAGCTTAGCTAAATTTGACTTGTTAAAATTTATGTTGACAAATATTGTTGGAGAAAGGTAAATCAGTGAGTAAAAATGGGGCTCAAATTTTCTGTCGTATTCTGAGAGAATTTTCTGAATTTGACTCTTACTGTTGAACCGAAGCTCAAAATGTTAATCATTAATTATTTATCAGATGGGCCTGTACAGGCTAGAATCCTCAGTAGGTGAAATTTTTTATGTTGTTTACTAACTATTATAGATAATATATATATATACGAGAAATCCTTTTACTAATTGCTGAATTTAAATTCAATTTACACTAAAATATATGTTAATAAGTAAACTAATTTTAAAGAAATGGAAAATCATCAATCCCAATGAAGTTTATATACGAAGTCATTATTAAGTGAATACAAAAGAAGTTACATAAAGTTCACTTAAAAATATTGTATTTCTTTTTCCCCAACCTAATATATTTATGCTTTTATAATTTTTTTGATGCTTATATTAAAGATTCTGGATCGACCTGCACTTCTGTAACATATAAGAATGATTTTGCACAAATAAAATCATGTAGATTTATTATTCTTGGATCTTCACGTAACATATCAGACAGTAAATCTCTTCTGGTTTACTTAAATTGACTTCATAGACTTTTTGGCAGAGTTTTTAGAAAGTATTTGCATAATTCTTTTCTTCATATGTGGCTCCGTAAGAGATATTGCTTAATATTTAAGAAATTTTCTTTAATTTGCATATTGCTGTGGAAGACTTTGTTGTTGAAATTAGAAAAATTCTGATGTTTATTTCTTTGACGTTCAATGTGCTATAAAAGCAACTAACTATTGTCCATCTGTTGGTTTTTTTAGTTGTAGATTTTAATACAGAAATTTCATTTGCCGTATCTATAAAAGTTCTGGTATTGCATTATTATACTGAGTAATTTATGACTTTTTCTTATCATTTTCCTCAATGACCAAAATTTGAAATGTTTGCTTTTTTTATTTGGTTTTTCTTATTTCAATCTGCTCGATTTTTACTTACAAATATGTGTTTTTTCCTAAATCAGATTCTTCATTATCTTACTCGCTCTACTCAAATTGACCATCTCTATATTGAGAATAGTATATTTCTTCATCAGGTTCATCTTCATTCAATTAAATACCTTCAGCAGATTCAACTTCATATAACCGAGTTCTGAAACGTTCCATCTCTTTTTCCTGCTATAATGATTTTACCTTTGTTCGCTATATTCTTTAGAAATAAAATGGCAAACATATGTGCGAAAACATTTTGGAATACGAAAATAAGTTGCTTATAGAAATTTTGAAACAATAAATATTGCATGGGAGCGCAGACTTACCCAAATATCATATGAATTCCAAGAAACGATTGTTTCAAACAAAGAAAGAAAACGGGTTACAAAGTATAGTACCCATTCCAAGGGGAGTCAGACTGGTGGATATTGAAAAGATGATTGATTGCAGTCAAATAGTTTTCCAATGATTGTTGATTTTCAAAGTATGCGGTGGTGATCTCCAATGAGTTAATTTGTTAAGCTACATATTCGTTACAGTTAAGTAAAGCATGTCAACATCGATGTCACAAATGGCTCGTCAAATATTTTTCAATTCCAGGAAAGAGACTAAAGAGAATCGATACACATGAGACTAAATATCTTCGAAATTAAGTCTGCCGGAGTCAGATTTGGGGATCTTGAGGGCTACATAAACCTACATCCTCACCTTATCACTCGGTCTTCAGTGATAGTGTTGAAGAACGTCTTGATGGGATGTGCTAAGTTAGGCCTAGATGTGAAGATAATTGTAGGTAACAAAAGTCTTTGCTGCAATGTGGACTGAATGTGATTTCGCAAAAGAGCGAAGTGGCGTATGGAAATGACAAAATAGGTTTTCCATCGGTACATGAGATAACTTTTTCAAAAAAAATAAAAATAAAAAAAATGCTCAGAATGAAAGATGCTATAAAATCACATCAATCATATGATGAGAATACAGTGATTTAGTCTGTATTCACGAGTGTTTGATGTCGCATAGATATAGCTGTTTTGCGTATTGACATCATGCAGTGAAAGATGAGTTTAGTACATTCATGTGACGTTCAGCAGTCATTTTGGCTCAAGCTCCATTAGTGTAAAAGCCCATGTTAAAAACATTTGTTGTTTCTCACAATCATTAGGTAATATTTACTAATATACCCTAACCTTATAAGGGTGCAATTCACTCGTTCTGTACACCGTATGACGGTATCGATGTTAGCGGAATCTCCCAGTTTCACGAACATTTCTCATCCCAGTTGATATCACATCTACCTAATATTCCATATCACTTTTTACAATAAGGATGCTGCTAGTCACTTTGTTGATGATCCGGCAAACTTTCTGTGTGTGTGTTTCATCAAAACGCCTTTCTAAATTCATTATCTAATTCAATTAAATAGAACTTACGATCATTTTGATATAATGGATATATTTTCAACTCCGCTATTGCTAACTTGATTGCTTAATTTTCTAACCGTTTCATTATGGTATGTATACGCTATCTTTCAGTAACGTTTTGAATCATTCATTTTTTCCTGGGAAAATCCAACAGCTTTTTAATCTTTCCCGCAAACCGCAATTTTTTCAATCACTACTTAATATATAATTTTTTAATATTTACTTAATAGATTTTATTGTTTCAAAAACAATAAATGATGGATGAATGATGATAGTAAATGAGCTGTAATATACAAAATTAAATTAGAAATAATTCAAAAATATTTTTTTCTATCAGTGGGTTCCGGATGACTAACTCTTTG
Organism: Latrodectus geometricus; assembly: GCA_026290005.1. NCBI lineage: Eukaryota > Metazoa > Arthropoda > Arachnida > Araneae > Theridiidae > Latrodectus > Latrodectus geometricus. The sequence goes on from JAPDSC010154288.1 coordinate 248,278, forward strand.
CCACAATAAGGCCAGAAACTGCTACCCATTTATCGTTACCAGGTGGGCATCCGTGAACCAAATCACACCACCACAAACCAATTTATAGGGTGGGTCACATTCATTCATGATCTCAGAAGAATGGATAAGGAAACACAGAGAGAAAGGAACATTCATGTCCAAACCGAGATTCGAACCCGGGACCTACAGCCTAGGAGTCAGGAACTCTAACCACTTAGCTATCGGCGGGAAATTCAAAAGCACACAATGGTAGCAAAAATTGTAGACATTTTTTGAAAATTCTATGCCTTTTAACTTTGCATGGTTAATATATTAAGTTTATCTTTAATGCAAATGCGTATAAACCAAATTAAAGGAAATTTAATATAGCATTTAATTAAAAACACAGAATAAACTATATTACAAAAATTTTCTTTGAGTCTAAATAGTATCCACAAATTGTCATGAATGTTATAGCATGATGTAATAGAAGCGCACTAATCAATTACAATTACTGTTTTGAGAACCAATCAAATGTCAGTAATCCAACTACAATGCTTCGATTTATAAAAAGAGTTATTTTCCTGGAATGAATTTTACAGAAAGTTGCATAATAGTATAACTAAATAGAAATAATGCATTTTGATTCTTAATTTAATTATTCTTAATTCTTTTTCAAAGATAATAATTTAAGACAACGCCACTAATAACAGGAATCATGGGAGGAAAAGTGCTTCCTTTTTTTATTGAAGAAGTTGTTAAAATTGACAAAAACTATTGTTTAGAAAAAGTATTGAAATCTCACAAGGTTAACAAACTCAAAAAGTTATTTAAAAATATCCTTTCACATTTCAACAAGATTTGGCATCCACGCACAAAGCAAAGATTTTTCATTAGTAATGCAAACTAAATTGTTCATCCTTTATTTCCACACTAGAATGGTTCTTGCTTCTAGTTCTGATCTCAATTAACAGGACTGTTGTTTAAACGAATATATAAAACCAATATCAGCAGTTAAATTTTACAATTTATGACTAAAGATATGGGGTGAAATTCCATTCTCTATAGTGCATGCTGGTTGCAGGAGCTTTCCAAAAAGATTGTCATCTGTGGTTAAAGTTAAAGGCACGAGAATAGAAACGATTAGTTAAACTTTGAATAGCAACGATTTTAGTTTTATTTAACAATTATTTTATCATTATAGAATAACTTGTATGATAATAATAAAAATTATTTAAACAGTCACTTATTTGTGGGTACCCTGTATGTTGGAATAATACAGGAAGAACCACACACACACTTTCGATAATAATATTTCATCATAAGCAGTTGATATTTTTCAACTATAAGGTTATGATATAGTGAAAGAGAGAAATATTTTTTATATATTAATAACTTTTCACACTATTCAATTTTCAATTATTTCGAATATTCTTTTAAATATTAAAATCTTTATTTTTTAATATTAAACACTGAAGCCAAAAAGAAATAAAAATAACTTTTTGAATAATCTTTCAAAATTTAAAGAAGAAACAAAGGAAGCTTTAAGAAAAATATTACTTTTGTTACATTTGATGGATTAAGGGTAACACACTTGTTTTATTTTTGTTCTATTGCTAAAGTTACGCTGTGTGGGACTACTTATAATTTGCTCTTAGAATGTCTTGTACTACCTTAATTTTCTTTCAACTTTTTGTGCCAATGATGAGTCGTGTTAAATTACCTATGATTGGCTATTGAAAAATAAGAATCACAATTGTTTTCTTTTTACCCTATGTGCTGGAAATCAGTCATCCGTGATTGCATTTTAAAAAACGAGCATCATATCAAATAACACATTTGTTTTCTTTTTGTTCTGTGCCCTGAAAAAAATCATCTTGAATAAGCCAGAATAGGTTTTTAGAAGATGAGTATTGTATTAAATTTGCTTTCGTTCTGCTTGTGATGAGGATGTAACTTGTAACGTTTCAGATGAATGGTTATTGAAAAATAAGTATCGTACACTGTTGGCAACACTGAAGGCAACTACGTGAAATTTACATCATGGGTTTGTGACAATGAGATGTACCAATCATTAGAATTGCAACGCATTCGCACATCATTGGCACACAACTGTAGTGCCACGAGCAATCAAGAAAGAGAGAAGAAAAAATTTATTGAATTAAAATATCGTAATAATTATTTTTTTTGGCACTTTTTTGCGTAAGTTTTTTATGCCTCATAGGTAAGTCATCGTTCTTTTTTTCGAGAAAGTTTTTGAGTTATTCTGAGGAATCTCAGATTACGGTAACCTATAAGGATTGTGGATTATCCTTCAAAGAAATCGGTGATCGTGTTGAATGAAAACAAGCAACTGTGATGCAGATCTGTAATAGCTAGATCAAACAGTAAACCGACGGGAGCAATTGCATCCACCTTGTTTTAACACAGTATATGATGACAGGCATATTGTGTTTATTACTGATCCTTTGCTCAGCCATAGATTGGATCACGAACCATAACACTATAGATTCAATCTTTTACGCATCAATCGGTGTCCGTTCGTACCCTTCAATGTTATTTGATGCTGAGCGAAATGTCCACAAGGCATGCATTGCTTCGTTTATACATGATTCAAACTACAGAGGTTTGCACTATCAATGGAGGGATGAACGACCGACGTGGAAAAGGAAATGAAATATGAGGAATATTGCTTGTGTGCAACTCCACGATACTCGGGTTCGAGTCTGGAGACACTGTGATGAAAGACTGTTGAACTGTTTCGTTATACATCTCTACACTGGCTCTAAACCCGGTATGGGGTGGTATTGGATTTCATTCCCGTATCTTTATGGAACACATTGCTGGTATACTGAACAGTCAGCACTACACCTGTGAGATGTTGGAGACCATGGTCCTTCCATGCCTTCATCTCTTACTATCAGGCATATTCTAACAGGATAATGCTAGACCACACGTGTCACGCAATGTTCACAATTTCTTTTTTATTCATGAAATTGAATTGCTTCTTTGCCCTGCTTATTTTCCCGATATATCGCCAATCGAAAACGTGTATTCATACAGCAACTAAGCCAAGTTGCACTATCCGCTGATGCACCAGATCAACTCTGATGATATATGGAAGTTGCTGGGACTGACTTACCCCTAGGGCATACACAAAGCCTCCTTAATTCTGTGCCGAGGCTTGTGAGAGCGGTTATGACAGTAATAGTTTCTACACTACTTATTTTTTCCTCACTTAAATTTCCTGAGATACGTTAATTACAATCATTCCATCTTAGTATAATGTGTTATCTGGCAAATAAATTTTACGGGGTATCTCTCGTCTTTCTTGGTGTTACATTTTGGGCGATCTCCAGTATATATCGCACTTGCTTTATTTTATTACTATGGGTTCCTAATGAGCTACGCTGAATTGTTCTCTTTGTATGTTTGAAGCGATTTCGTGACCAAGATAGCATTGCATATTCTAAACTGTGACTTATGATATATTTGCTCATTACATTTTTAATTCCAGGTCGATAGCTGTTTTCTACCTGTTGATAAATTTTTGGCCTAAACCGTAATAATTTTGGGTTCTTTATGACATTTAATATTCTGAGTATTCCAGAAATTCCTTTGACAATTTTTTTATTATTTTGAACATTAAAAACATTACGTAAGCATTTTCTCTCCTGGAAAATGAATTTCTTTCATTGGTTACTCGCGGTCATTTTAGAACATACAATTTGAGAATAGCCCAGTATATTTTAAAACATTCATGATTATCAACTGTTTATTCTATTTATATTCAGATTTTCTGCTTACAATCCGCCAACCTTCTTTCTATAAATTTAAATTTCTTTTGCCAATTTTTGTCACTAAAACATTAAGTTTAGTTTTGTGTGATTTTAGATTGTTATTTTTACAAATTTAAAATGTATTTTATTCTTTGTTATTGTCTCCATCATCAGATAGCACTTGAAACAGTTTAATTACAGCGTTAAAATCTGCTTTTAGAACTTCAAGAACCTCTTTTCTCTGAAAATGTAATTAAAAAATATAGTTTGCATTAAACAAAATTTTTTTAGCGAAAGCAATATATATATATATATATATATATATATATATATATATATATATATATATATATATATATATACGTACACACACACTGTCTACCAATAAATATTTGGACACCTATGCAAATGACGATATCAGAGGTCCTGAGATACGTCACGGCCTCCCCCGGTATTTATCGGGTAGGAAACAGTATCGCATTAGTCGCATGCAAGATACCTTGCAGTTTGGAGCTCTCTGATTTCGAGAAAGGTATAATTATCGGGTATCACAAATGTAGCCGATCCTTAAAGAACATATCTAGTGATCTAAAGTAACCAAAATCGACAGTGGCCTCTGTGATTAAGTAATGGAAGGGGAGTGGTGATGGTCGGAATGTGCCCCAAGTCGGTAGACCAATGAAACTGGGGGATAGAGACCAACGTGTGTTGTTCAGAGAAATTCGGAAGAACCGCACCCAACCAATTGCCCTCATCCGTGAGTAGTTTCAATATGCATCCGGGAGTATTATTTGAATGAAAACCATCCGTATGGAATCACATCTGCTTGGTTTTCATGGTCGTGCTGCTGCCCATAAGCTTTTAATCACAAAGTCCAACCGTGCTGCTCGGTTAATGTGAGGCAAAGGACATCGAAATTGAACAGTAGATCAGTGGAAACGGGTTTTTTTTGGAGCGACGAATAGAACTTCACCTTTTACCGTTCAGATAGTAGGCTCTGGGTCTGGCATCTGCTTGGAGAACGTCTCCTGCCAGAATGCATTGTGCCAACAGCCAAGTTCGGTGGAAATGAAATTATGCTCTAGGGGTATTTGTCCAAGTATGAACCCGGACCCTTGGTCCTCATTCATGGTAAGCTCAACGCTGATACTTCTGAACTATTTTGGATGACAATGTACTTCCTACGTTGTGGCAGTTTTACGGGCTGGACCCCTGTTACTTTAAGGACGACAATATCAGTTGTTATTTTTAGAGGTTAGCCAAGGCTTGGTATGGTGTCAATGAAATTCATCTAATGGACTGGCCTGCACAGAGCTCTGACCTGAACTCTATCGAGAACTTCTGGGAGGAGTTGGATCGCCGAATTAAGGGTGCACTACCCGCCCAAAATCGGTGAAGGAACTTGTAGGTCTACTATCTCTATCTATATAACTAATATTTACACTAATTGTTGTATTGATGACCAAAAGATGGCGCTTTTGACATTTTTTTGACTTACACACTATCAAACAAGGAAGTTGTTCATTACCCATTATCAAGTAAATGTTAATGTGTTATTCCTCATTCAGCAGCCTAGCTGAGTATCTATGCAGGATACATCATTTTAATTGTTGATTTTTACTTGAGTACTTTTAATATTCACATTTATTTTTGTGTTGATAGAGTTTCCAGAATTTTTTTTTTTTTTTTTTTTTGTTGTTTTTGAGTTGCTAGCAATAACAGTCTTTAAAAGTTAAATTGAAGCACCATGAAAAAATGAGAGCAATCACAGAAAAGTCTCAGTACATAAATAAGAAAAGTCTAAATTATTAAATTCTCTGTCACATCTAGTCATTTGATGTTTAGTTTCACCTAATAAAATATGTTCTTTGTATTTTTTGTTTTTGAAGGATTACAGCTATTGTGTGATAAGTGGTGGGTAATGCTTCTGGAAACATTCGACATTTGAAAAACAGTAGCTTTGAAATGAAACGTATCGTAAAGCTGAGGGAACTGAGTTTATGTATGTTCTCAATTGGATCTAGTGTTAGTTGTGATTTAGATACTATTCAGCAATGTACATTTGAGTATTAGCGAATACATTGAAAATATACTGGATCTCATTAGTGAATTTCAAATTTGATAATTAAATGATTTATCGAAAAAAGTTCTCTACAAAGCATGATGTTCGAGATCATTTGTCTTAGGCGAAGGATGGACTTGTCAAATACCAAATAAGAAATTACATGAGTACAAGTGTGCATTCTGTAACTTGTGTTAATTAAAAAGCACTTGAAATAAATTTGCACATTAAATCTATAAGAACGTTGTAACAAAAAAATAAAATAAATAAAAAGTTGAGGACGAAGTTATATGCCTGGCATAGCACTGAAGTTATCACCAACAAACTAATATATATTTACTTGGGATCATCGCATCAGTTGTTCAAAATTATAATTTGTTTTTTCTGGATAATATAGTATTTGGTGTTCCTTGCAGATAAAATACTATTTTGCATACAGAGGATGATGGCCTTAGGTTAGGGGAGTGACTTCTTGGAAATATCATTTACTAATTTATAATATCCAATTTTAAAACGGTTCCAAATCATGTTTCATTGTTTGTGGTACTATCATTCTCATATTGCGTGCACATTAGCCATAATTACACTGACAATAGTATTTAACGCAAGTTATAGTACTAGTATTTTGACACCGAAAAGTAATACAATGGGCGAACTTATATCACTTTGTGAGTATCATCAATTTGAATACATCTGACGTTTCGACTTGAAAAACTTCTTATTAAATAGCTCTCCAATCGAACATACGTAGATTCTCACCCTATGTGAAATGCTTATACAACTTGAGCACATACCATAGACGAAGTTAGAGTCCTCTGACGAGAACTAGCTTCGGAAAATTTTGACATGTTTTCAACCCTATGTTTCTCAGTTTAGAGACTTGTATAGAGCTGCCCAAGTACTTTAATTAATAAATAAACAATCTCTTATTGCATATCTTTGTTTCCTTAATTACTTGTATATTTTTCTTTAGCCTATTCCTCTGATGTGTACACAATCATAAAAAATTCATTTCAATTTTTGACAATTATCAAAATAATATCAAATATAAAAAAACTTTATTGCTTAGTTTTATTAAAACAAAGTATTTAAGACAATCTAGAAAAATAAATTCAAGATGAATTACTACTGGGTTCTTTTTTATGTTCCCAGATATCTCTCATTATTTCCCTTTTATTGCAAGCATTTCTCAAATAATTATAAGTATGAATTTTGTCTTAAATATGAATTGCTAATTTTCAATGCTACATATCTGTGAACTTTATAACATGCCCATGAACTTTATAAGTTATGACCAAAAATTACTTTGCGCACAAAATAAGATACTTGGCTGCGATTTCTTTGCTACACACACACACTCACATATATATATATATATATTCCACATTGAATTATATAACTATTTCTGAATATTTTTCAAAATTAAAATATAAAAAGTAAAATATAAATAAAATGATTTTGCACCTCTTCTCAAGTAACACAGAAACATTTTACAATTGGTTATGAGGATTTCATTTGATTGGCATAAGAGATTGTGCTTTTATGTTATAACCCATTGAAAAAAAAAAAAACTTTATAATGCTTATGCACTTATTGAAAAAATATTAATGATTTGTATTTGTAGGTGATACAAACGTCATTAAAGTGTCAAATTATACACCAAGCAAATTTCAATGTCAGAAATTGGATGAATTTAATACCTTTGTATATCTTATATATCCATGTACTTTACAATCTGGAAACTCTGTTACCGACTAATATTAACATTTAACGACAATTTTTCTTTTGTTAATTGTATTGTGTTTTCTTATAAAATATTGTTTTCCATTTAACAGACTGTGTAGGCTAAATTATAATAACAATTATTATTTTAATAATAAATACAATTGTAGTATGTATATAAATTTGTTTTAAATTTAATATTTTCTGATAAAGTTTGAAATTTAACAAAATATAAATTATCCGCTGTTTTTAGTTTCAACTATCACTTATAATTTCTAAAAAATGAGGTAAATAAAATTCAAGAAAAAAGTAACTTGTGTAAATAAATTTGAGAATGCAATTCGTTTATTTGATTTACTACTTCACTATAAGACTTCATAGAGTTAAAATAAAATTGGGGTTTATGTAAGTATATATTATGTATTGGCTGGTTAATTGGCATAAGAAAATTTAAATACATTTATGTATACAAATTACATTAAAACTTAAAAACAAAATAGCAAAGTAAATGCATTTTAATTAAGCTCACATCTTTAACATAATGAAAACTTAAAGAGAGAGCAACATATTTACAATTTAACTGAAACTGTGTAATCTCAATATTGTACAAATTCTTTAGAATTTTTCCATAAAATTTTATAAATTATTGTATCAATTATAAAATGACTATGATTGAACCTTAATAATTTGTCTTTATTAATTGGCAGCAAATTTACATTAATTATGCTGCGAAATATTTAAGTATTCTAGTGAATAAGTTGAATGCAAGACTGTATTTTACTACTCTCAATCACTACTATGGATTTCAATCTTCATTTTCATTTTACTGAGTCTAGTGAAATAAAATTCGCAGAATAGTTTTCAAGATAAACTGTATGATTTATAATTTATATCTAAAAGTAGCTTGCTATAATATAAATTTGTTATTATTCCTATTTTTACCCGCAGTTAAAGAGTTTTCCTTCCTTCAAATCATCAAGTTACAATTACAGAGAAAGAGTTAACGAAGGAAAATAATAGAAATTTCGGAATAAGGATGGAACTTCTCCGAAGAATTTTAATAAAAAAATAGGTACGTATATAAACCCCAATGAGTTATAGCGAAAATAATATAAGCCTGCAAACTTTAAACTTAAAAACTTTTCAAACAAAGAAGTGGGATTTAACTATCTAATATGTTGTAAATTTATAAGCATGGATACATAGAAAACTTTTCATCACTTTTACGATACACTTTCTTGAAGCGGATATTAATGAAGAGAGACAAAGAGAGAAATTATGATTGATTTTATTTATATATGCATCATTATTGTTTGAAGTAACTATGTATATATAAATAGTATCAATCATCTTAAGTTTTTATACTAAAATATCCGTTCTAGGTAATATTAGCTATAAGTATTTTTTTAAATAAATAATTGAATAAATATATATAACTTGTATCTAGTATCTATTATTATAAATTACATCTAGTATTATATAAATTGCATAAATAAAATATCCACTTATAAGAGAAAGGAAACTTATTAAACAACAGAAGAAAATTAGAATTTATAAGGATTTTTTGAATAACAAATATTGCAATTTTAAAATATAAATTTTCTTGGGGGAAAAACAAGATTTTGGAAATCAAGTTGAATACTATAAAATGAGCTAATTAACCAGAATTTAGCTGACCATAATTAAGAATGTTCAACCGCTTTTAACTATTGCTTCAAAACAACGAAACGAGGTGGTTGTAACCGATCCGAAATAATACTCATAATTATTATTGGTAGATCAATTTTGGGGTAGATAACCACATCGAATGGAAAACTTCAATCTGTTGTCATATCGTCATTCTGAGCCAAAGAACAGGCTGAACGTATCTTTTAATAACAAACGATGCCAAACACCTATAACACCATAATGACAGATAGTACCCGTTTATTGCTAGTCAATATCCCATTGTTGAACACTCAGAAGTGAAGTATAAACACTACTTGATAATCAATTGTTTACCGTCTATACCGAACTGTTGGACATTCACATTTGTCAACTTCAATGATTCCCGCACTTGATTGATTCAAGCTCTTAAAATTTTTAACTACAATAAAGGAATAATTAAAAAGTGCTTAAAAGTAATATAAAGTGACCTTTTGTCATTCAAACTTTTAATTACAATAAAGAATTATTAAGAAGTGATCAAACTTTTGCTTTTTAAGAATATTCGGTTCTAAATCATTCCCAAATTATCATCGATGCAGTTGGCTATTATTGTGGAATCGAATAGTAGATTTAACACTGTTTTTGTTAAGTTTTGAATAAATACATTAAGTTAGAAACATTTCGAATTTATTCCAAGAATTGATTTAATTTGTTACATACATTAGTTCATTCAAAATCTTACTTTATTTTAAATGTGGTTTCAAAATTTTGAATATCGAAATGAATGAAAATACAGATGAAAAAAAAAAAAATCATTTTCTCTTATAAATGCATAATTGTGTGAATGAACAAGATTATTGCTTGCCTTTACGAATTCTTAAAAATTTCTCAAGTACATTCTTAATAAATATTTACAAAAAATAATTTTAACGATACAAGTGTTTCTTAACAGGACTAGGAAAAAAGTTTAAAATATTTTTAAAAAATAAAATTTAGATTTGCAGTAAAAGGAGACTTTATAGTAAAAATTCACTTTAATCAGGAAAATAAAATTTGAAACAAGTAAAAATTATGAAATCCGATCACTGTGTTAATCAATTAGCATTGATGCTATAGTTATCTCAAAAGTCTAAATATTGTTCAACTAGTTATGAAACTACTGAGATTTCTTACCTTCTGGAAAATTACTAATTAAAAGGGCTTCATATATTTAACTGGTTAGATCTTTTTCAAAATTCGTTTCAAGTATTAAGAAATATTTTAATAACATTTCTCCTTAATATAATTATATTGATATTGTTGACAATATTCTAAAACATTATTAATATTGTGAAATGTGTCAATTCATCAAATCTATGCAAAGGACAAGTCGTTTATTTCAATCTCTACCAAATGCTCTCTTGGCATTTGTCAGTACAGTTGATGATTTTTCTATTGCAATTCATATAGGGAATATAGAATATAATCAAATGAAAATTTTCTCCAAAAATGTCATTACTGAAGCCTTTTTAAGGTACTGATATTAAGATTTCAAAGTTTCATGGAAGAAAATACTAAGTAAAAAGTTCCTGCCTTGGCTTCTAGTACATGCATTTCCTTTGAATACATGTACTCGAAAGTAAAGATGGGGATTATTTCATTAACTATATGACTAGAAGTTAATTCTTTAATAACATTTTACTTAATACATTAAGAATACATATTATTAACCAATTAACCTCTCAACTCTCAAATCTGAAATCTCAAACCTCACCATTCTCAAATCTGAAAATAAAGAAAGAGAATAAAACTCTTGACACCGAATGAAGTTTTTATTCTAATACAGTCGAATGAGTAAAATTATTGCCTCAGTAATAAATGAATGCAAGGACACACCCCTTTCTTTAATTAAATCTCCTCCTGTTCACCTAATGATTGGTATGTTGCTATAATGTAATATAACTGCTAATCAAAATTTTCACATACTAATTGAGGAATGCTAAAATTTAGCACAAAAAAAAAGAGCTCCAAAATTTCCCCAAAAATTATAAAATTGGTTATGCTTGAAGTTTTGAAGCGCCTCAAAATGGAAATTTCAAGCGTTAGAGCTAAACGAACAGTCTCAAATTATTTAAAGTTCTAAAAAATTAGTATGACGTGTATGATTATTATGATTTAAGACTGTCAATCCTTAAAAACTATTTTAGAAAAATTCTGAATAGCTTTCAACTAGGTTATGGTGTTTCCAAGCTACAGCTATTTTTTTTAAATAAGACTTTAAGTGAACTGATATTTTTCTAGGCTTCAGTTTGCAAATGAAATAAATTTGTTATTTTGATTTTCCATTTTATTAGGCTTTCATCTTATAATAGGCTACATTTACACAATCTGAGCTTCAATTCTGAAATAAAGTAAAAATATGTAATTTGTAAGGTTTAAATATATATAATTAAAACTAGCATGAATTTATAAAATTCACTAAAAAGTAATATTTATTCTCAATCATAAATATGAATGACATTCTATATCTGCAATGGCACCTTTCTCTAATGTTTCCTGAAAAATGTTGCTGACAAAATATCACATTTTTCATTTCATTATATATTTCTAAAATAGTATAATAAATATTATTAAAATATTTCAGCTCATTAATAAATAAGATAAAAAAAAAGGTAAAAAATTATAGCTTCAAGAAATTTTGTTCTAATTTTGAACAAAATATTTTGTACGTGGACATTCAGTGCTTCTTATTTGGTTATTTCTACTGAATAAACCTTCCATAAGGATATATGCTAATAAAAAAGTCATGTTGACTTAGAGGTTTTAAGAATCTTTGTTTCCTTATTTTGTGCAAACACAATTATTGATATGGATACGCAATGGTATTATATGCTTGATTTTACTTATTTAACCATGCATAAAAGTCTATGTTAATAAGGAAGTCATGGTGAATATTTTTAAAAATTCTTAATTTGAATTAACCATTTTCAGTATGTACGCTTAGAGTTTGTTTGTCATCTGTGATTTACATGTTTTGAAGTGAAATGTTCATTCTTAAGTGTTAGAGTTTGTATTCGAACTTGCACATTTATGGGCTCACCAGAGACTTGTGGTAGGACACCGCACTTCGGAAAAAAAGGCTCGCTCGCCATTCCAGTTATTCTTGAGCGGCAAGGGATGGATGACGCACTTCTGCCTATATACTGCATACATGTATTTTGGGGGCAGGTGTTTGGAAGTTTTTTGGGGTTTCCTCCTGGGCGACACGTGAATATGTTTCATCTATGAAAAATTTTCCCAGGAGGTAACTTATGGGTAGGGATACAAAAATGACAAAATACTAAACACCATTTCAAAGTTTCAAAGAAACTGTGAGTATATCACACATGTATGCATGTACACATTATATACATATGTACTGCTTTTTGTAATAATCGTGTGTTATAATATTAAATGCACTTTCTCCTTTTAATAATTAAAATGTATATTATTATGTTGAGTAATATATGAATGATTCACTTGCCAAATCGTAACTTGCCGTAAGATTAACTTCTCTTTCGTAGTTTATTAAATTTTAATATTAAAGCTGTTCATATAATATATAGACGTATATATTCAGAACAAGTTTTTCTTTTAATAAGTAATAACACCAAAATCATGTGTAAATAATATAAATAAGGTTAACTTTAAAATACAATATATATTACTTATCATTTTTCACAACTTCTTGTTTTATGATATAAATGTGTGTATATATATATATATATATATATATATATATAATATGCTAAATGCATATTTATATGCATATATAATATGCTTAAAATTACATGTAGTTATATTTCTATTCTGTGTATTTAAAAATGAAATAGATTGAGGTATTATGGAACATAATATGAAAATCCCATGGGTTACATCTAATTCCATTTTTATGAAAAATACTGCTGTGTGAAAATGTAATCAGATATAGAATTCTAAAAATTAATGTCGTCATTTAATTGATAGTTAAATTTCAGATTATGAAAACAAATTTATCATTAGACACAAGAAAATATACTATAAAAGACACAAACATTTTATTTTCTTTATTTACAAATAGGATTGTCACCCCTCCCAATTTTTTTTCCTTACACAAAAACAGGTATAACAACATTAGTAACACATCACAGTGTACAAATGAGGCACATGACGACCAAATGCATTGGCCACAACAAATTGCTTGCTAAAAAAGCGTTTACAAAGTAAAACAAATGTCTTTCATTACTTGAAAACCATGGAGCCTTTAACCTGTCACAACAAACCATTTCAATGGCCATTTATTACTTTGATAGGCTCCTCGCTCTTAATAAAATAACTAAAAAACTGTACCTAAACACTGCTTCTAAAAGCATTTTACAGTAACACTGTATTAAACATTTACCTGAAGCAGCTAATAAGTTTTACATGCCACAACCCCTAGTAAATATACACTAATTATTAACATTTTAAGACCTTACAATATACTATGAGTCTACAATTAAAGTCCATTTGTTCAATGTGCATATTCAGAATAATTTCATAGATAAAGCAAAACAATAAAATGTAATTAATATGATTTAAAATAATCATTCCGTGTGACTTTATTTGGTTCTTATTGTTATGTGATGGTTTTCAGAAATAAATTTTAATATATAAAGTTAATGCCTATGAAAGAAGAAACATTTTAATTATTTAAAGATTTTAGAAATGAATCTGTACAACGAAATAAGTATATTACTAAATATATTTAATGAAGAAATATATAACAAATTTGAAATATTAGCTTTTTGTGAAAATTATTTTTGTGAATTATTTTCTTTTCTTTGAATGGTTTTCATAATGAAACTTCAATCTATTATAGAACATGCTATATATATATATATATATATATATATATTTGATAAGCTAAACAAAATATCTCATTGCGATTTTGATAGTCTAAAGATCTTTAAAGTGAGATTTTGCAGGTTAAAAGATCTAAGTTAAAAATAATGTTATCAACAATATAAAGCAGTTAAAATAATGTTATCAACAAGTAAATGATGTACAAGGATTTTGCTGAGATATTGTACTAATGACATAAAAGTATTTAAGTAACAGAAAATATTTACTTATCAGCACCATCTAACATCCCAGAGCGCATGCGCTCCAAGTAGAGCAAGTAAGTTGTGTAATCACAACGTAATAGTGTTTTTATCATCTTATACTAACAATTGCAAAAGTTCTTAGGCGGAAAGAAGTAGCAATCTATATTTACATAGAGGAAATGTTTGCTTAACGATATGAAATACTCCTTTAGCAAATTCCTAATTCAATGATTACATACAAAAATAGAGATAATACGGTATTTCTTATACCTTTTTTTTTTTCTTTTTTTTTTTTTTTTGCGATGTCATCAGAGGTGAATGGGGTATGATTTGATGACAATTTCAGCAAAGAGATATTCTTAATGAAAATTAAAGGGGAAAATCTAACTGGTTGAGAGAGAGTATCTAATCACTGAAGTTAATTGGGCAAATACATTGAACTGCTTAAAATTGCTGCACTTTAAAAATTGTTAATTTTGAATGTTTAATCTGATGTATTATATTTGATTTTCTCGAGAAACCTTTTAATGAATAATATTAATGTACATTTATAAAATAAAAAGTGTTCTAAAAATCTTATGCAAATTATGATTAAAAATACTTTAGGAAAGTTGATAAATAAATAGCAATATTTTTTCTGTATTCATGAAATGCAATTTTCAGAGGCAGTTATCATGTGTTTTTATTTTTGAATACAATGTCAGTATATATCTAAAAGAACATTTAGTATAAAAAAGAATATCCGCAGTTTTATTTTTTATTGCTTTCTATAAAATACTACGAGCAAAATTAAAATAGTTACTAAATTTTGCTAATCGGATTTAAAATTTTGCATAAGTAAATACAGCAAAACACATTAAATTTTTTAATGTATTAAACATGATTACTAAATTGTTTCAGATACTGATTATTCTTTCACAATGATAAAGCAATTTTAAAACAGATGTTTTTAGCTGCGTATCTATATAAACTTATATACTTATGTATATAAATGCATTTATTTTATAATAAATAAAATATTTTAAAATCTTAGCGTCAGTTTAATGCTTAAAACAAATAAATTTGTAATTTTAAACTTGAAACTTACAGAAATGATCATGGACGCAATAAATTTTACTGTGCTGAGTAGTATTTTGCTTAAGACGCAGTTAAATTTTGTGAAGTTAATATACTTAAGAATTCGTGTTCAAAATAATTTGTGCTTTCAAATCAAGGAAATTGGATTCAAAGCTAATGATGAATGTTCACCACGGAATGACTATTCTAAATGAAAAGAACAAGCATGTATAAATGTTAATCAAGTCTTTGCTTATAATCGTAGGGTGGTAGAAGTTGTATTAAAATGGAATTGAATGATATTAAATGACTTTTGCATGTGAACCTATGTGGTTTGTTTACTGAACCTTAAATATGGAAAAATACTTTGTGAATCTAGAAACAAACGTGCTTTGCTTATTGAATGCTTAAGCTCAAGCTCATATACTAGGCAATTAACATATAAGAAGCTCATTTTTTGTTGTTTTTTTCCTTTGATTTGGTAGCAAAAATATTATAGCTACATAAAAATTGACAGATAGTAATTAAAAGAGTTTCAGCTAGAGCATGTCTGCTCTAGATCTTGCTAAGTGAATATTAGTGTGAATGAATGAAAATTCTCTTAATAACACTTCCTAATAATTTGTGAACAAAAATACCTCTCGAGATGTTCATAACTGCCACTGTTTAACAAATGCTACTGCATTTAGATTGCTTGGTTATGTGTTAGGAAATTGAAGAATTACATTGCAAGAAAATATTTCTCAATAAGAATTGAAAGCGCTATCTGGAGGAAATATTTTTGACATTGAATGTAAAACGCTGCTCTTATGTGGAAGCAATAGAGAAGATAGAAAAAAAAATTCGCAATATTCTGAAGTTTTCTATTTTGAAAATTTATTTTTTATTAAACTAAATCGAGCAGATTTTTTGATTAAATTATTTGACTATGTTTAGCAGAAAATAACTTTGTTCCTTAGCTAAAATGTGGGAGAATTTGATTAACAGTTTAAATGGAATTTCTATGGTAAAATCTCTTCCAAAACCCTTACAACTAAGTTGCCATGAGTGGCAAACTTCGAAAACATTTATATTTTTTATTTCTTATTTCTCAGAGTTGTAGAAAGCCTGTATTTCATATGCTATCTTTATAAAAATATAGATATGAATGATTCTCATTTTTGTCATAATTATCCATCTCAAAAACATGTTAAAGAAAGAAAGTGTGACAGATACATATTTAAAGACTTTTAAAACACTAAGAAGGGGAAATATTAAATTAAAATATTTGATTTATGAAATTTTAAATTTGGTAATGAGTTTTTTAAAAGTACTTGCTTAGTAAATTGCTTTTTTTTTTCGAAATATCTTTGTATTTTCAATCATTTATCATGATTTTATTTAGGTGAATAAATCCTGTTTGTATTTCAAAATCACGTAGCAAGAATTTATAGGGTACAAATATCAATTGCATCAATTACAAATATAAAAAACATAATCTAATAAATTATCCATCTGGTATGTACTACATAGTTACAATAATAAATTCAAAATTTCAAAATCTATAGAATATTATGCATGCACACATAGCACAAATGCTAAAATCAAACTAAAATATAGTAGCGGACAAAAAATGGAGCACCTTTTGATTGAAATATTCTTCTACTTTTCATAATACTCTAGCACTTATTCAACAGTTGCTACTTCAGCTTAGATGAAAAGGGAATATCCAAATTATAATCATAGTGTGAGAAAAAAAATCAATATTTATATATAAAATAAAAGCAAGTTGAAACAGATTTTTTTATGAAAATGTGAATATATTTTGTTCATGAGAATTAAAAAATGGAAAGTAATATTAATATTTTATTTTATAAAATTTTGAAATACGAAATTATTTGAATTTCGCTTGGCAAATGTTATCAAAGTTATTAATTTGCAGTAAAATGCTAGAAATCATTTGAAATAAAGAAGAATTTGGAATTGCTCATAGATATCATCATTTTTGATTTAGCTTAAAATTCTTTAGTTATTGAAAAGAATTAACTGTAATTTTATTCAATAGAATCACAAATATTGTAGAATACACACTAGAATTTAAAGTCTTTCTCATTAAACATTTTTCATTTATAAATAATTAAATTTTGAAATAGCAAATTGAAATTTTCATTTTTTATCCACTACAGTATAAATGATGTAATATATAATTTATGCACAAAATGGTGTAACATATAATTTATGCAGATAACAAACATAAACATTCAGTACTTAAAATTTTCAATTAAAAATTTTCACATGAAATGTTTTTATAATATAGCAATCAGATTTGTTTATTTTGTAAAACTATATAAATCTTATAATTATATTTAATGTACAATTTATTCATAATATATATTTCCAACCTATTTTAAATCATCTTCAAATAATCAAACATAAAAATTATCATCACACAACCAGTCCTCAAAATACCATCATATTATATATTTGAAGATTACATGACGAAAAGTTAATTTTGTAATTTTTATATTAAAAATATTAAGAGGTTTTTAATATTTCTAATAATATTAATTGAAAAAATATATTAAATATTAAAATAGCTCTATAATAAGCATTTACATAAATTTTTTAATGAAAAAAATACACTCATTTTTATGATGATAAAAGGATTTTAACATATATTCAGTATTATTTTCTTTAACATTTTTTATTTATATTAAGAATCTACTGAAGTATTTTCTGAAAAGAAAACACTTAAAGAAATTGCATATTCTTGTTGTAATTTAAAATTAAAATCACTCCATTGATAAAAGAACGACAGCTGATCTCACTAAACTCATCTCATTTAACAATTTGTAAAATGTTTTTTTTTTTAACAAATCGTTAGGAACACTTTAGCTTAACAATCGACTCCTCATAATAACCAGAGTATCGTGAGACCAGTAAGATATGTTAAGAAATATTACGAAGCTTAGATTTTTTTTTGTGAATTGATATTAATTTTTCACAATTTTTTTTAAAAATTAGATCTGTTCAAAATGTTTTTCTAAAATGTAGGCATTTTCTTTTAATGCATTACTTCGGAGTGAGTAAAATCTGATTGCGGTGTAAAGAATAACATTAATATTATAAGCATCAAGATAATGTAACATATTGAGAATTATTTTCAGATATGAAACTAATATGATATGCCTAATTAGGAAATTTTGTTTGCAATTCTAAATCGTATAAAGATTATATTTTTCAAAGTGTTGAAAAATATGCAGTTTCATTAAATTTCCCAATGGGCAAGAAATTATAAAAGAGAACATTTTGTTCCTTACAAATGTACAGAAATATATTAAAAATCTAAAATATTTCCGAAAATTTTAGAGATTTAGAGAGACAACAATTCAGCCCATATTAGTATAAAAATTTTTTTATCGCGAATGTCTCTTGTGTATGTTGGGCTTATTTAAGAGATACTTTGATAAAAATTGTTCAGACAAGAATGCTTATAATTTCTCAAAAATTTAGTACTTCATATTGCCTTTGATATTTTATTTTTATAAAGGATAATATTATACAAAATTTTTTTATTATTTTATGCACTCTTTCACTTTTGGTCACACTGTTTACAACATTAAAATGAGATAAATTTGTAATTTTTGGATACATAATTTTACGACGCACTTTCATTAAAAACGGACGAATTATATGGATTAGCAATTAAATCAGAGATAATCAGGCATGTAAATATAAAAATTTTCATTAATAACAATAATATTACAGAGATAGTATGCAAACATATAAAAATGTTCAATAAACTTAAAATATAGAAACATATCATGAGCAATCTTGTAAATATAACCATAACTTACGGTATTTTTAAAAGTTTGAAGTGCAGTGCTCTAATTTTAAAAATCTTTTCAGCGTTACATGGTCTTGTTTCGTATTAGTGGAAAATGTAAAACTTTTCATGATAAAATCAATTATTTTATATTGAAAACATAACATTTACCAGCCTTGTCAAATCTTTAATGCTATTTATGAATAAATAAGCGAATCCACATATAGCTGGTTAGTTTATACAATTTTCTATGTGTACTAATAAAAGTTATGAGAAGCTTTTTATATATGCAAAGGAAGGAATCATTAGCACGTGGAACGGCTGCATATAGAACATACTGGCCTGCAAGTTGATTTTTTTTTGATTTTAAGCATATTTACCACATAACACGCACTTGCCTTTCACTAAGAAACATTTATTACAAGACTGTATTTGAGAACACGATTGAAGACGGCGACATGTTAAAAGGAGAAAAAATTTACAAAGGGTGGGCAACTGTGTCTTTAGAAATGATTTTCAAATGGATTGTAAAAGCGTGTACAATCTGAAATCATTGTTAGAGCATTTCAAAAAAGTGAATATGTTACAATCCCGATCAAACTGATGATAACTAATTTTGGTTAGATGAAAGATGACGTAGAAAGAGGATTCCCAAAAGTGGTGGAGACCGACCTTCATTCTTTGTGTATCCAAAAATTTTTACTTTAGATTCCGATTCATTGTACGTGAATAGATCCAAAAAATAAAATTACAAAGCATAACAAAAATTATTTGTCAGAAACGGAAAAAAAAGTGCAAGACAAAATTAAGAAGTATACTTGACAATCACAATTTTTTTATATAATCATTAAACCTAATTAAAAACTTATCTGAAAAAAGAATCAAGTTGTTTAATGGGATGGAGGTAATCATGTTACTGTCCATTGATCTAATCTTAGGTAATTGTTTTCTCACAGTTTCAAAAGAAACGTTTTTTTAAATAAGTCAAAAAAAATAGTAATAATCTCTTGTCTGGAATGTAGGGAGTTGATTCTAGACTTTCCACCTGAGCTAACTGTGGAAATTCTTAAGTGCGAATATAATATTCCTTCCACAATAATTTTGCAAACGCTGTTGCTCGTACCCTTTTTTTTTTGGATCCATTCTCGTTTAATTAATTTGTGTTTTGGTTAGTAAAAAAACATTTTTTCATAAACTTAGTACTTTAACTGGGATGTATTCTCTTTAACTTTATCAACTGTTTTCTTATTCTGCGTATTATGCGCATACTTCAGTCTTCTAAAGTTAAAAAATGGGTGTAACACGCAAGAAAATACTGTATTCCTTCAGCTCACTTTCCAATTCAGAGTTGGCTCTTGTACTGAAGTTTAAATAGCGCGTCTTTAAAATAGTGGCATGTCTACAAAATTAATAACATATTTCTATGTTTTGCACCATATATTTCAATATCATAGAAGCTACTATTATCTATGATCCAAGCAACTACATTCTAAAGTCTAGTAAAATAATAACATCTGATTATAACATCTATAACAGAAGAGTGTCAGATATCTTTTAAATGTAAAAATATTTCCCAATAGTATTCCATTTGATCCCAAATAAAACGGAAATTGAGTATATCATTAAATAAAAATTAACAGAAATATTTATTGTAATGCATTTAATGTAGTACAATTTGCTTAAGAATCTTTGAATACATAAACATTTTTTGGATTGAAATATCCCTAATTAAATAAATTTTTATAAAATATCTGATTATTTCCAAACTTTTATTTTATACCATATAATAAAGTTATTATTCAAAAGAATATGTTCTTAAAACTAAAAATTCATCTGAGCATAGTTAAAATTAGAAAAATATTAAATAATTGGAATTTGTATAAAAAATTTGGAAACAAATATAATGTTATTTTTTCAATATTTGACAAATATCTTTGTAAGTTATCAGCATTTAAAACTCTTTTATTGAATGGTCCCTAAAATGTAGTCATTGAAGAGTATGATAATATTGTTATCAGAATTTCAATTATCTATATAATAACTTAATTATCAACCCAACTTTCTGCATATATATAAAGTACTTAGAGGATGGTATTTACATTAGTCCACATAATCTAAATATATAGCTTTGAAATTTTTTGGTAAAATGTCTTAAAATTTCTCTTAATTAAAATTGCTGGTATGATAAGATGTATAACAAGGAAGACAGCAATGATTCTAAATGAGGTATTATAAGCACTTATTTTTTGGACATTAATTTTTATAAAATATGCATTATTGTAAATTTTTATTTTTTAGACATTAATTTTCGTAAAATAGGAAAAATCTTTTAAATAATTATTTTAGAAAATTAGAAAGATTGTTGTACATTTTTTAAAACATATTTTCCATCAGTCTTTAAAATCGTAAAATTAATAGCTATGCTTTGAAATTTTAACTCTTTACCTAATATCAAATTAAGAATACTCATATATATCTTTATCTGAGCAGGTAAAATATATTCTAATCGCTTATGAGTGCAACATACATACATCCTGGGTGTACGGAAAAATCGTAAACCAATCACTTCACTTCTGTTAACTGTTCTAATGTAATTGAGATTTGCTTAAAACATCATGATTTCAAACATTTCACAGCATATTGAACCCGTATCAGTCATAATATTCTAGATGGAGCCACAAATTGAAAAAAAAAAACCTAATATTTTCAATGAACTTCAAATCTCCTGTTTCATTTTCAAAATATATAAAATAACATGGCACTATGTCATTATAAATAAATTAGAGTGGAAAATTATGGAATACCTTCAAGAAAAAGTATTACTGAGAAACGATGAGAATCAACTTAATTTTTAACTAGACTCAATATAAAGGAATTGAATAAAGATGGACTTTATTCCGTTCCTTTATACTGACTTGTTAATTTTAGTTAGTAATCAATATATTATTGTTCTCGCTTTTTTACTTCTCTTTTTCCATAAAGCACTATTTCTTGTAATTTATTGCTATAAAATAAGAAAATAAGCCTTTCTTATTTTACAGTAATTTGTCAACTAATTATCTCTCAAATGAATACAAGGACTACATGTATTTTTTCTTACATACATATATTAAATTATAAATAAGTAATGCTCATACTCTCTCTCTGAATAAATGATATTAAGTTATTTTCAAGTTCTTGTTAAAGGAAATCAATAGGTTTTTAGAAAACTGGTATGTTTGTTATTTTATCAGTATTAAATAAAGGCTTGAAGACATGAATCAAAATTGTTAATATACTGTTATTGTAAAGGAAGGAAAAATTATGAAATAAAAATTGTAAAAATTTGACATAGTTTTAAGTTTATAAAATATTATTATTTTTTAAAAGATGAGAAGCACTTTAATCATGTTTAAGACATCCAACGAAACAGCTTTTATTTTTGTTAGTTTTTAATAGAAAATTAAAAAAATATGACGTGTGCGATTATATACTAGTAAATTTAATTACTTGTTTTGAGGTACAGTTAAAGTACTAGCTTGTGCTTTTTTTTATTTTGATTAGAATGCAGTTTTTGAATTAAAACTAATCTCGAAAAACTATTTTCGCATAGTTTAAAACTTTTTTTACAGAGAAACATTTGATAATGAGTTAAATTTAAAATAATATTGGCTCACGAAACATTTTATACGCTATGCATTAAAAACTATTTTTTTTCCATTATCATTAACGTGAAAATTATCAGTGATTTTCTTCCATGCTTACTTTTAATACATTTTCTGTGAGAGTTTTTGATACGTATGAAATAAGCACCTGAAGTCAAAGTAATTTAAATAATATTTTGTCCTGTATCTTAAATTTTATTTTGAATACGTTGGAAAACTTTGAATAAAAACTGAACTCGCGAGATAAAATCCTCGAAAGTGTCCCTTATGATGAAAATCTGAAGATAAACTCCTGGTATTTATTCAACCAAATTAGTCCTCGTGATCCGTGAAAAAGTGATCGTAGAGTGACAAACTGAACTAAACCCAAAATCGACTTACTGAGCACGTTTGGTACACATATTTTATTGACTCGAAAAGTAAAAAGGATTGAGCTGTCTTGCACTTTTCAGAGTTATTGGATTTTCGAGTGAAACGCGCGCCCTCACAATGCGACTGGATTTCAAATTGCTAATGTTTAAAATGTAACAGATATGTAAAACTGGAACTAAACTAGAGGTTAAATGAATTTATTTTTAGAATTCAAATCTAAAGTATATAATTTTTGCAAATCCAAAACAGTTTTTAGAAATTAATGGAAACAATTTATTTTTCTGAGTAAATATTTTAATTTTGAAATATTTATAAAGAATGAGAAGTAATAGCATTTTCTGTCTGAATTATTGAACATACAGAACATTTTAATATTTTTCTTGAAAAGATTTTGGTACTATGTTGACAGCAATTACTATCTGATATAGAGAGATATGTTAAGGTGGGTTTCGTATGTGTTCGTCATCCTATGACCTTTTTTTGCACACAAAGTCTTGTTTGATTTGTATCTATAGTTTAAATGGAATTCCATAGAGCTTAATAAACATCGACACTCAAATTGAAAATTGGACTCACAAACTATTAAATCGAATAAGTTTGATGTCATATGGTTTTCCATTAAATGGAAATTTTTTGTAATTTTGGTTAAATAAAAATTTCAATAATCATTTTAAAATATTTTGTTTCTAAATATTTAATATAACAAAATTTCATAACCAACATTTTGTTATCAATTGTAACTAAAACAATAAAAATTATATTAAAATTTGGTGAATTAAAATTTACGTTTGACGAAACTTTTACTGTTATATCAAAATAATTATTTTGTTATATTTAAATACCAATAAAGTTAAGTTCAAATTTTGAAATAAGCCTATGTCAATTTTTAAATGAGATGTTGAAGAAAGCTTGTAATAAGAAAATAATAGCTAAAATTCGAACTTCTGAATCTTTTCTTAAAATTTGTGCTATTGCAGGATGAAACTAAACTGTAGCCAACAAACTTTTCAATAATAATACCTGAATCACTGTTTTGAAAATTTTGACTTAAGTAAATTAGCCTTCTTAATTTTAAATTATTTGATAAAAAGATAACGAGAGAGAAAATAATTTTCATTAAATATTTAAAAAATAGTATTGATAAGTTTATTTTTTAGAATTGATGAATATGCATTTCAAGAGGCACTTGTCAAAAAATGTACACCTTTTTTAAATTTAATTTTGATTATTCTGCGTAGAAGACGTCGATTAATGATATAATTTAGAAATTTTTTCTACGATGTATAACAAATATACATATTATAAAATGCAATTTTAATATATGAATAAGTTATGCAAGATAGTTGCATAATGATATGAATCTTTCAGCTTGATAGTTTAAAGCTATCTATTCCATACTGTGCTGAGTTTATGGAATAAAAATCATATTATTCAAATTAAATAAAAATAAATATTAATGTAAACTAATAAAATATTCATTTATATAGGTAATTTATCTGCAAAAGAGTCTAAAATAATATTTTAATGTTTTTATTTGTAAAAATAAAAATGTAACGTGTAAAAATATATAAACAATTAATATTTTACTATACGTCAAAATATATCTGACACATTCTGTATAGATATCATAATTTCTATAAATATAAGCACAGCATCTAAAAATTTACTCCAAAACTTAACACTTGATATTATTTAATACAACAATCATAAATCTCTCACTTCTAACTTGGTCACATACAGTTCCTAATTAACAAGCATTTATACATTATTTTGTATAAATAAGAAGCTTTGTGCAAGAAGCACACACACATCCGAATGAGTTCTCTCTACATAAAATACAATTTTGGAGTCTTATATAAAATATTTATCTTACATTTAATAAAACTCCATCTGAGACATAATGTTTATATAACTATCCACTGTTAAAAATATGCATTTAAATTGCTTCTGAAGGTAAACGATAGTTTTTAATGTAGCAAAATTAATGTAAAAAAATTAGTACTTTTCTGTCATCGGTACTGGAATTAGATGTCTGAATACCGTTAAATTAATTCAAATGGAACAGACAACGGAATTTTCTTGTCCATGATAAAAAAATTCCAATGAAATTAACTTCCTTAGAAGTTACTTTGTTAAAGAGTAATGGGACTTCATACGAATTCGTGATGATCTTAAGAAAGCATTTGGAGAAAAACCTGGACCAGATAAAAAATAAAAAAAATAAAAAAATTGAATGTAAGAAAATAATTTACTTTTTTTAAACAGAAATTATTGCTAAGGCTACTTTTAATTGATAAGTCAATAGCAACAAAATATATGAAATTAGTTAAAATTTAAATTATTCAATTGATTCTTCTTATAAGTAGAAGTTTATAGAAAGTATTAAACATTGAAATGCAGAATTTGCAATATCAAAAATATTGGGTTTAAGTGAAATGCTCCTCTACCTATAATTTCCAATTTAAATTATCAGCAAAAAAATCTTAATTGATATTTTTCAGTTAGTAAATAGACGTTTTAAAAAACTTTTACTGCCATTTTGTAGAGTAAATAGTTGAATGATGTGTGTTTAGAGATATGTATGAAATTCTGCACATCAGATGCTTCTTTCACCCAGCATAAAATATCGAAGGTTCTCTCCCGGTTTTTCTTTTCTCTTCAGAAACACTTTTTTTTCGATTTATCATCCATTGAAGAGCAAATTTTTCTGAAACACATATTCTACACAGCATTTTTATTAGAAAAATGTCTTAAATTTCATAGAAATTTTAAATAAAAGCATCAAAATGAATTTTTCAGCCTTAGAACAAAAATGCAAATTTTGAATGTAATGAAACTCTATGTCTCAAAATCATAAGATCAATTGAACAATAATTTAAATTATCAATAAAAGCTAATAAATAGGCTAATTTTAGAAAAAATACTCATGTTACATATACATCGCAGAACACCAAAAAGCACAAGTATAAATTGAATTCTCCAAGGATCATTTTAAGCTCTACTTCTTCAAGCTACACAATGCAAAATAGTGTTCTTATTTTCTCGCTTACTCTACTATTATAAATGACAATTTAGTTTATTTTATTTAAAAAATAATTTAAGAAAGCAAACTAAAGTTGTATTTAACTCGAAGCATTTTGATATTTTAAAACAAATAAAAACTAAGTGGTAAGTTTGAAAGTATCTATTTGACTGTAGCATTTAAAACTAAACGTTATTAAAATTTTTCGTAAGACTTAGAGAAGTTATTTTATCAAAATTACATTCACAGAATACTTTTTAATTTCATTGATTATAACAATGTTATTATTGCAATTTTATATTTCAATATAGCTTCAATACTGCATTTTTTAAAGTTCAATACTATTTAATATTGCATTTCTTAATTTAAATATTGTTTTTCTTAATTTCAATTTTGTTTAATATGGTATTTTTTATTTTATCATTATTTAATTTCAGACATGTTTTAATAATTTTCAATCAAAGTGACTAGAATTATAACTATGCCGTAGTTGAATTTCTTCGTAAAAATAAAATATTTAATCTGATATGTCTGGAAGAAAAAATACTTCCTAATTACTTTCATACCTGGAATTTGATTGATATTATCTCTTCAATAACAACAGATTTCCTTAAATTCCATTTCTAGCTCCCTCTACAAGATCTTAGGAACTCTAAAATTTCTCTTTTAGTATACCGCTTTCGAAGCGAACCTTAAAATGATCCTTGGAAGGAGTTCCTCATAGGGTTCTTTCTCCCAAATTTTCTTTCAGAAGAGGGTGGAGTCCTTCCTTTCTTATTTGTTGCCATAGATACCTGAAAGAGAGAATGCAGAGTACTGTTATGAGCGCACAGGATATGAATTTTTAAGCATTTAGATATTATAAAAATAAATATAAAAATATATGGTTGGAAAATAATCAATAGATTAATTAAAGATATGAGAATTGTTTTTTTTGATTTGCTTAAGATGACAGGAAACTTTTGAAGAAATATATTATTTATCTTTGATAGAAGTTAGCCTTTTTTCATAATTTTTTTTTGATTTTATTGAATGATTTCTTTATTCAATAAAACCAAAAGAAATCCTGTGAATATCATATATGTTGTCTTTCTGTAATCAAACATAGAATAATTATAATATAATATTGAATATTTAAATTATTAGAAAGTATAATAATTTATTATCATATTTTCTTATAAAACTACATTCTTTAAATTAAATTTTATAAATCATTTTCTTATAAAATATATATTATACATAATAATTATAGTTTCTGACTACCTGTAAAATTCATCAGGAATAATCCAATTTATTTACAACTTACTAAATGAAAAGCTTTTATTTGTTCATACAGAACACTAGTTTTATTAAAGTTTAATTAATCCTACTAAACTTGTTAAGTTTTATTAATCCTACAAAACAGAACTGTCCCAATAATATTAAATAAACGTTTTCCCTATGCTTGTATGGGATTAAATAAAAAATCATTTCTAATGAAAACTATAAACAAATTTCTACGATAAACGAATCTCGAAAAATTTTTTACTTATGAAATTAAAAAAAATTTGCTGAAATACATTTAATTTTAATTATAAACAAATTTGTCCTTCTGATGTTTAACATTATTATTATGAAAATATTGAATTCATATTATTAAAATATAAATGTATTATATCCTAATAGTATAAATTGTCCATAATATATAATATATTGCACATCATTAAAATACAATATTAATATATTTTAATATAAATTTACTGAAAATTTGTAAAACTCTTCGTCGATAAAGTCATTTTTTCATACTAACATACTAGAAGTAAAGTATTTATCCGACCATAGAATGCTGGAGAAAACTGACAAAACAGAGTCATCCTAACCACATTAAATAACTTTACATTTTTCATTTGGATATAGCAGAGAACAAGAACCTTGAATCTTTTCTACAGTAAGGGACAATAGTAAGCGAATCTCAAATATTTCTACATGTGAAATTAAAAAAAAAAAAGCTCGTTTTAATTAGGTCAAAAAAGTTTGTAACATTCAATCGATTTTAAGAATCTATAAAACTAGTAAAATTAAAAAAAATGAATGATTTTTTTAAAAAATATTTTGTTGGAAAGTATAAAATTTTCATCTTTTTTTGAAGTTGTTTAATTATTCCAAAACTTTTGGGCTTGTAATAAATGTAGTATTTGAACTCCTGTAAAGACATTGAAAACTAGTGGACCGAGTTCACACGCTTTCGATGGTTGTAGCTTCCAATGAAAAATGCTTTCATAGTTTTCGGGGAAAAATTGGGATTTGGGAAACATAATGCTTTGTTCTAATTGCTTCACTTTATTGCAAACTTCCTTTCACTCTATGAATTTGGAGTTGACTTATAGATCAACTAAAAGCAAATTGAATAGAGATATTGAACGCATGAAAATTCCCTTTAATTTCGAAATTAAATATTGAATTTAGGGATACACTTTACATTCTTGTTCCAAATTTGTTTCTATTGGTGGAATATTGGAAAAATCTTAAGCACGCATGTTGCAATAAGCAAAAGGAATACTTTCGAAGAAAAATACTAATAAACATTATTATTTAAAGAAAACGCAGTAGAAATGTATGAAAAGGAGAATTCGTAGCCATACATATTTCCCCTGTACTCCTAGAAATTATTCTTTATGACAATTTTAAAAAGAATAGTATTTTCCGCTTTTAAAGAGTTACGGTTAGGATTGCTGCATCATTTAAAACACTGCAACATAAACAACTTTACGGGGAATCAGATTCATTATGATTGTTACAAACGCTGTCGCCAGTGCTTCGAAATGAGCCGCAGCTTCTAAGTTTATCCATATCTTATTATAAGTTTTATTCCATCTTGTTCAGTTTAATCCGGTAACAGTGGATAACAGAATCACAGGATTATGTTGATTATTGGTAGCTTTCAGATACAAATTTTGAGAATGCTTGAGGAGAGAAATGATAAAAATTCAATATTTGTGAAATGAAGATTTATCTTGTTTCGATTACCAAATGTACATTACTAATAATTAAATATTAGATTTAATATTTAATGTTAGGGACTTTAAGTATTCTTTTTGATTAAAGTGCCAAATAGGCATTAAAATAAAAATTCTATAAAATTTTTTTGAAAAAATCTGGAAGTAGGAAGTTATCAAAGGCAAATTGATTAGTTTTTAACTGGTTTTATTATGTACATTCATACATTTAAGTATGCTATATTAATTGTTTATTTACAAAATGATATTGCAAACAAATTTTCAAATTTGCTTAAGGGAAAAATAGTTACATTTGCATCAACGTAATGTTAAGAATTTCTTTTTATTGTTAATAACTATTTTGAAGTTTTTGTTTTTGTTCGTACTAAACAATCATTACGTTTGCAATATACGGTCAAAAAAGGTAATATATTATTAAAAAAGCAGTTTCTTGAAAATGTAATTAGTTTCTTTAAAATATAAATTAATTGACTACAGTTAAATTTACTAATTTTTTATATACTTAAAAAATGTTTTTTTAAAAGTTTTTTGGCAATATTATTTAATTTATGCCTCAAGTCGTTAAAACCATTACTTAATTTTATCACCATTTATTATTGTTGAAAATCATTTTTTATAACTTCACAATTTTTCAGTAATTTTTTTTAATCAAAAGTGTACTATGTTGAATTTATTGAAAAGATTGTTGAGAATTTGAGAACAGAATTTAAAATACTTTAGTTCTTAGTAATCTTTAATGGGAGAAAATAAAAAACCAGAATCTTTCATGCACCTTTAAAGTACAACAGAAATAGTCACAAAAACTTAAAATAATCCCAAATACATGAAATAATCGTAAATGTTTCATAGTTTAATCTTCTCAAAAGCTTTTAGAACGGAAATTTTATATGCTTTAGAGGAGATTTTTTTTAAAGAAATTTGGAGTAGACCTCTTGGGAGTCAGTGCAAGTTGCAAAAGTACCTGCAGTATTTATTATCAATCCCCAGAAGTCCAATGGGGATCGATAATAAACTTTTTGTTCTTAAAATTTAATTTCAGCATGAGGAAAATGTAATTATTAATGAATTATATATCTATTTCTATATGTTTTAAATTTGTTAAGAATGAATACACCTCTAATGTGTAATGTGATGACGCTTTTCCACATGAAACGCTTTTATTTTTGTATCAATAGAGCTGGAGGAATCTCCTGGATCTTGAACAAAATATGGGTTTACCCGATGCAATGAATTAGAAGCAATTTCGTTTCCTCTATAGTATTTTTTCGAATTTATTTGAAGCCAAATTATTTCCAGTTGCTCGATAGGATTGGAATTTTTTTTCTATGCTCATTTAGTGCTTTATATAAAGATTTCTAATACAAGAAGCCTATTGCCTAGTAGTACAGTATAAGTAGAAAATTGGACAAAAATAGTGAAACAGCTATCAAGAACCACTTCTAAATTTTTGTTCCATTTTCTTAGTCAAATGGTTTTTTTATGGGTTTAATTAGATTGCATGCAGTATTTTCTACATAAAAAATCTGTAGATATCTATAAAAAGTTATTCTTTTACAAGAGATCTTTTACAAGAAAAACTTTGTACCCTTCCTTTAGAGTTAAGTAATTTTTTTTTATTTATTTTTGGTTAAAACCAAAAGATTTGTTAGCGTGAATTGATATGCATGCCAAGTCTAAAAAGGTTAAATTATTTGCTTTTATCTTTGAAATACACTGCTCAAAACAATTAAAGGATATTGTAAGTTTTATATAAAGTAAAGACATAAGCGAAATTTTTTGCCGAAAATGGAAGAAGAGAATCACAAATGCAAATTTTTCTGATTTTCAAACTGCTTCCGCGGCAGTGAATGAAATTTGACTTTCAACTGAATAAAAGACAATGAAGACAAGGATGATCGGCATTCAGTGACTGCTTTGTTTCGATGAGTAAGATGTCTCAGCGAAGTCATTTAATTGATTCAGAAGCTTGGAGAGTTGTTGGTAGGTTAGAAGGGAGCCAAACTCAAATCGAAGTAGCGCAAACCATTGCAGTGTCACAAAGTGGGATTTCAAAGATCTAGAACTGTTTTATGGAGACTGGAAGTGCATGCCGAAGATCAGGGCAAGGTCTTAGACGGGTAACAACGCCCAATGAAGATCGTTGTTTAAAGTTAACGTCTCGGAGACACCGAAATATGAGCGCTACTCTTCTCCAACAACACCTTAGCTTGGCTACTGACACCATGGTTTCAACTCAGACTGTCCGAAACCGGCTCCATGGTGTAGGTTTATATGCTCGCGACCGATGGTATGCGTTAAACTAACATCAAGGCATCGTCGCGACCGCAGGGAGTGGCAACAGAGCATGTGAACTGGAGGAGAAATGAATGGAGCAATGTTCTTTTTTCTGATAAGTCCCGTTTTACTGTTCATCCTGATAATAGGCTATCTTCATTTGAAGGGACTGTGGCAGTAGGAATAATCTTGCGTTCGTGCATGAATATGTCAGATTTGGCGGTAGGGAAGTGTTGGTGTATGGTAGCATCTCCATTGACGGGCGCACAGACCTCTATATCATTCGAGATGAACCTCTGACTGGTCGCCGATATAGGGATGAGATCCTCAGACCCATTGCAGTCTCTTCCGCGGCAGCAATCGGAGATGACTTCATTTTAATAAATGATAACTGCAGGCCACATCGTGCTAACCTAGTAGAGGATTTTTTTTCGATGAAGGAATCATACAGATGGAATGGCCAGCTTGTTCTCTAGACATGAATCCAATAGAACACATTTGGGACGCTCTATGAAGACGAGTTGCTGGCTACCAACCATCCCCACAAACTCTCCAGGAACTGGAAAGAGCTCTTCTGAAAGAGTGGGACAGAATACCCCAACTCGTGATTAATAGCCTTATTGACTCCATGCCTCAAAGGTGTTCAACTTTGCTGGTCGTCAGTGGAAACCATAACCCCTACTGAAAATGATTTCCTTTGAAGAAAACACCTTTTTTTTATTCTTTTTTCTCATACGCACAAATTGTGTTTTTTTCCTTTTGTACACAAATAAGCAATAAAATGCATTTTTTCGGCCAAAAATGTGTAATTTATTCTCATATAACCGACTACGTCTATTGACCATGTATCAATCAGCTAAAATGTTTCCCAGCCACAAGATCCACCTCAAACCTCAATATCCTTTAATTGTTTCTAGAAGTGTACAATTCATGTATTGATTTATATATATTCTTTTCAAAAGCTGTCAACTTATAGGGCTAACTGTGTGTTGTGCTAAAACAGCTCTCTTTAGAGCGAAAAACCTCGGATTCAATCTTAGCCACTGTTGAACAGTGGGTGTTTGCTGTTACACTTCTGTATGCAGTCTGTTGGGTGGATGTTTGGGAGATTTTCGGGTTCCTTTCTTAGTGTCACGTGAATACTGCCCCTTATCAGTGAAAAGGTCTTCTGCAAGGCAACTAGCGGTATATATTAAAAGGGCATAAAAGATCCTAACAGTTATGCTGGTAAGTGCTCGGAAATTTTCCGGGTTTCCTCCTTTGTGACACATAAGTGCTTTTTCCTATCTATCGAAAGTTCTCCCAGAAGATAATAATACGCTGTAGATGATAAAAAGTCTTCATCAGTTAGGCTCTGCACAACACAGCATTGAAATTAGACAGCTTTTATTTTTTTAATTTTCCTTTTGATTCGTCAGCAAATTTAGGAAAGACATTACTCAGTTTTTTGAGCACAGAAATTCCTCTTAATAATTTTGTTACTATTCATTATTCCCGTTTATTTTCATAAGCATCTACTGAATGCATTAAACATTTATGTCTGTGTGAATGATGAGTGACTTTTAACCTAAAATCTAACTGAATTTATATTTTAGGCGGAATAAGTCTAAGATACACACTCAAAGGAATTCATAATATTATTTCCACTTCAGAAGAGGCATACAGGTAAATAAAACATATGAGACTTTAAATATTTTATAATATATTGTCATAAAAATTTTAGTTAAGAATTTGTTTTGTTTATTGACAATGTCGAGAAAACATGTCAAGAAAAAGTTCCAGGAAACAAGAAGATTAAATAAGCACGCATAGCATTAAATTGAAATAGATGACCAAATAATTAACTTAGCGTCGGAAAATGCTCGACATTATTATTTTAGTTTTTCCATTCTCTTGATAACAGTTCAATGCAGTATAGTGATATTAGGGTGCATTAGTTTAATTGTTTTGGTCTATTTATTTGAATATTCTCTTCAGAATATTTTATGTGTAGGGCGTCATCAGTAGCGTGTTCCATTCTCATCAAATTAAAAACAAACAACGAAAGTACTTCTATTCGAAAACTTTGATTTCAAAAACATTATTTAATATTTACGCGAAAACAAATCTTAACAAACCTCAGAAAATGCTAGACATGTCCTTGAATCCTGCAATTTAAAGGTTCCAATGGATAACAACTGTATATCATATGTATAACAATTTAATGTGACTAATTTTTCTGGTTTAACATATCCCAGGGGATCTTTCCTAGGAAAAGCATCAGCAGCGACATCAAGCAATCTCATCATGTATTATTATAAATGGAAAACACACATACACTTCTTCATTTTACTTCCCCATTTTGGTGCTCTAATATTGGACTACTATTTACAAATGTTTCACTTTTTTTGGTAAAAAGGTATTTTTGTTCATATATTATATATTTTGAAACACTTATCTTGTTAAATTACATGAGTCTAATTTTACAACCATTGTGGATACTGGATTTCATTCTAGTAAAGTAGTGAGTGAACAGGAATTTGAATTTAGATTAATTTATTTAAAAGTCGTGCTTTTTTTGGATATTTCTATGAAAATATAAAAAATACCTGCTAAAAATAATACTTTTTATGTTAGTAATCTGAAAATTTATATATGTAGGAAAACAACTGCAGTTGAACCAGTTTCAAATATGATTCTGCCTTCAATAATATTACCTTTGAATTATAGAGATTTCACAGTCATCGTTTAAAATATACACCCAAAGTTATTGAGCGTTTTTAACTTATTTTGAAATTTATATTGTTTTGAACTTATTTTGAAACTCATATTGTTTTGAACTTAATTTGAAACTATTATTGGGGGTTCATGCAACGTCTAGTTATTCAGAATTATAATAGCAGACTAATTTATTCAAACATATGTGATGCTCTCAAATTACGCGATCTATTAATTTTGTAGGAAGTGTGAGCCATTGCTCTACATAAGCAACTGAAAGTGTGGCTGGGGTCCTAGGATGGGGACTGAGGGCAGCTACAAGTCGTCTTAGAGCGTCCCAAACATGCTGGATTAGGTTAAGGTCCGATAATCGAGGTAGCCACAGCATGCACTCAATTGTTTCCGGCTCAAGATAAACATCCATGATGCGAGCCCTGTGTGATCTCGCATTATTGTCTTGTAGCACGAATGTATGATCTATTACCCTTTCGAAAGGGCGCACATAAGTTTCAGGTTGTCATCTCTATAGATGCGAGCATTAACATTTCCACAGGAAAAGACATGGAGGTCTGTACGTCCACCCAAAGAGATACCACCCCAAATACAGACGCTGCCTGATTCGTATACACCTCTTTCAATGATATTTGATGGATGAAAACGAGTTCCACTCTACTATCACTTTTGAGGTAACCTGGACTCATCTGTAAAGAGAACAACCCTCCACTGATCACACGTCCAGTGGACATGTTGATGTGCTCACTGCAAACTTTACCGCCTATGGCGTGACGTGAGTGAGACGCAAATGACTGGTCGCCTAGCATAAAGTCCACGTCTGTGAAGCCTTCGAAGCGCGGTTGATCTGAATATACCAACCTTCTGAAGCTTGTTGCGAGGGGCTATTTGAGTTCAGCTGGAGTTGCAGTTCTATCTCTTTATGCTCAAAATGAAAGAATATTAGTCACTGGCACTCATGGTAGCACATCGCAGTCTTTTGCTGAATCTCCTAGATGCTGAATTCATGGTTAGAAATTATCGATGAATTCTATGAATTACAGATTGACTCACATTCCGCCACCTAACCACTAATATCTACCTCTACCCTGCCTCTAATCTTCCAATAGCTTGCCATTTGAAATTGTTTAGTCAAATGATGCTTGAAGGCCATTGTTACAATTTTTCTATACTATACTCCTAATCTCTGATACGCAGTGACAATTGCTACCTTACTCTGAGACATGCATTTTTATACTCCTTCTAAATAATGTATTCCGAAGTCAAATGACACAAAATGATGAGGTTGTGCGTAGCGATTGGAAACATTGCCATAGATCAATCCCACTAATCAACCCTCAACTTTAATATTAATTCTCACTATCTCCTCTTATTCCTTAAATACGCATTTAAAAATATATACAAAGGCCAAAAATAAAACTGAAAATAGGAAAATATTTCTAAAAGTATTGGAACGAGTAATAACTAATTGAGCAGAAATAAGCTAAGTAAACCTTTGAAATCACATTTTTTAAAAATAATTTTTGCAAGGATTTTTTTGTACCATTTGTGTGAATTTTTTACTTTGGATATTTTCTGCAGAATTTTTCAGGTGCATTTTTCGATATTGTTAATAACTAAGATTAATAGATAATCGTAAAATTATATTTTCAATAAAGAAATAGCACACATGCAGTTTTCATATAAACCAAATAATTTAAAAATTGGTGAGTTAAAATTTGTTAAATTAATTTTATACTGTAAAATAATATTGATGATATACTTATAAAAATATATTGAAACTTTGTATCTCTAATTTCAACTATATATTTTGTAAAAAATTTGATCAGGAGTTAAGAAATCAATACTTTAGAAAAGCAAAAAACAAAATTAAATAAAGAAAAAAGGAAGGACGATTAAAAAATCCTGTTTCAACATAATGATGTCGGTAAAAGTAAGTTTCAAAAAAAACAAAAAAAAAAAAAAAAAAAAAGAGAAGGATTTTAGGCAGTATATTTCTTTTATTACCAGTAAAATCTTAGTTATGGCTTAATTGGTTACTGGTTACAAAAAAGAAATAAAATGCTGATTCTACTTCGAGAAGGAAAAAAGAGATTTATTTGATTAATTTATCGGAAGTAATTTATCTAAAACTAAAAAAATCAGCCGAGCAGTTACAAAAAACAGCTGAATTCATGAAATATTATTTTAAATTTAATAAACCTGCTATTTAATCAGTATTTGAGAAATGAAGTTTTTAATATTTCTGATTATATATCGTTAAATGATGGATAGAGTTATATACTAACTTCGTAAGAAATTTTTCACTTTGAAAAAAAACTTCTATTTAATTCCTTTAGAAACCCTTTGCCCTTTTACCAAACTCCAATCAATACAGCTTGCCTCTTTTTAAGAGAAATAAAAATCTCTGGTATTGAAGTACATATTGCATTAGAAGATGTTCGAGACCACTTTCGATTTTTGGTATAACACCACGTCTGAAGAAAAACTAGCCAGAAAGTAATTTGTACAAATGGAAAATCACTATAAATGTAGTCAAGAGTCGGAGAAATCGAATACACATATTCCTGAATTCATGAAAATATTCGAGGTTTAAAAAAATTGAAGCATAGTGTGTTTTCCTTTTATGTGAAGCTTTCAAATCATTAGTTAAAAAAATTCAAATGTTGTAGCTTAAATTTTTAATACAAATGTCATTATAAGAATTATTTTTTGAAATGCAATTTAATGTAATTAACGTAACTATATATATATATATATATATAT
>JAPDSC010154288.1:307995-325250 GCA_026290005.1 Latrodectus geometricus
TATATATATATATATATATATATATATATATATATATATCTTTTGCATAAAAACCAATTTCGTGAAGCCCTCCACTATTGCCTTCATGAACTCTGATACTCTTTTACGAAGCCTTCATTGATCTGATTACCAATCTTCCTGAACTTGGGCGAAGAAGTACCTGAGTTCAGTCTGATTTGCGGTTCTATTCCTTCGTGTGCATAACGGCAAATATCGGTCATCGGCTCTCGTGGTAGCACATCACCGTCCTTTGCTGAACATCCTGGATGCCAAATCCATGGATAGAAATTGTTGCCAAATTCTATGAATCGCAGCCGGAATCACATTTCGGCATCTAGCCACTTCTATCTGAATTTGTCTTGACTCTAGTCTCCCAATAGCTTCTCATCTGAATTGTTCAGTCCAATGATACCTTTTGGAAATTATTATAATTTCGCTATACCATATTTCTAAACTCAAATACGCAGCGATAATTGCGGCCTTGCTTTGAGACACCGATTTTTATACTCCTCTACAGCAGTGCCACTATTTTACATAATGTCATACTATTCTTCTCTTTGTACTTACCAACATATTGAAATTTCATTGAAATTTGCATATTTTTGAAAGAGTTATACTATTTTCTTAATTTTTGGAAACCAGTGCATTTTTGACACCAGTTTATAAAAAGTCAAGTTCTGGCATCTGAATGGTTGATGCTCCGTAACATAGTTCAGCAGTGGAGGAATTTGATTCCCACTTCAAGTGGGGAATCGGTGGTAATTCAGACTTCATGTTCCGGATGAATTAGCCCTTGTGTGCGCTCAGAGTGACAATCAAACGAAACTTTTTGGTACAAACATATTATTGTGGAATGTTTATTTTAGAAATGCTTTTTCTTATTACTTTACAAAATATTTCTAATTATTTTTGTGATTTGAATATGAGAACCTATTTTTCATTTATGCACGATATTAGACTTGTGAGTAAATTCAAGCGTCATAGTTAATTTCGAAATGAAAAATGAAATTTAATTTGATTGAAAAATATTATATACTTCTTAATTTTGCTTTATCTTAATTGATACTAATCTAGCAAAATATTTCCTAATGAATTTTATACGGAATTGTAAATTGTTTCCTTTTATGTATTGATTTTATTTTTTTAATATTTGTTGCCTATAGTTTTTTATCTTCTGATATTTACATTTTAACATTTTTAATTTTTCTGTTTAGAATTATGAAATGAAGTGAAACTTTTGCCACAATAAACCTTTTGCCATTCATATAAAAAAAATAAAGACAAATGTTGCGGGAACTATTTCAAAATAAGGAGTTGATATTTAGTGAATCCATTTATAAATTATTGTCAAAATATGACATTTAATATGTGGAGTATAAAATTTCTAACTCTCGCGTTTTTTTGCTTAAAGGTAATAAAATACATTCAAATACTCCGATCTCATTACTAGATGATTATTTAAAATTATGAAATGGATGTATGTGTTAAAAGCTCTTAAAGTCCTCAGAAACACAGATGACCTAAATTAATATACAAATAAATCAAAGTATCGGTTTATTATACTTAAACATGTTTCATTACTGAAAGAGTAAGTACCATCCAGTACTGATGAATATTTATGAATGCTGTCTTCGAATTCTATATGCTTCAAGACACACTGATGATTGTACAAAAAAAATGTTATATTATATACTTGGTTTCAGATAATTCTAATTTCATGCTGCCTGTTTCTACCGATTATGAAATGATAACTTTATTGAAATTTAAAAGAAAGGAGGAAATATGAGGAAACGTTGATAATATCTTGTTAAAAAAGTTCGGTTACTTTAAAAAATTATAAGAGAAAAGGCATTATATGAGATGCAAAATTGAAAAGCTGTAGTATATTTTTTTTATGAGTTTATACTATTTATATGTAAAGTATTATATTAATGGAAATAATACAATATTTTCTATATTAAATTACATTGCATAAATTCACCTTTTATATCAGTGTTTCTTGTCATAATTTTGATGATTTAAATAGGTGATTTAAGTTTAAAATGGGTGGGAAAGATATTTCTAAATGATTTTAATGCATTTGCCTATCAATGCCATTTTAGATTTTTTAATTATATTTTCTTAGTGAAATATAAGTATCTAGATAAGTTAATATAATGGTCTAATAATAGGACCACGTTATCTAGAAAAGAAATTCCCATATTTGATTCTATTCACTGTTGAACAATGGGAAATGCATATGCAGAGATATCTCTGCTGGGGTGTATGCTAAGGAATTTCCTTGCTGCATGAAAATGCTCCCTCTATTTAACGAAAGTGTTCCCATTAGTGCTGAATGTTCAAACAATAGTCTTTAGCTATTAAGATATCCATAAGACAGCATCAAAGAATAGAGTTAAATACATATTTCTAAAGAAATAGATATTTAACTCTATACTTCAGCAGGTATGTAATGTGATTCTTTTTTGTTTTCATAATATATCTTGATTCATGGGTAGTTAAGAGGAACATTATACTGTAATAAAAGTTCTTAATAATATTATTGAATTCTTGATGATATTTCTGGATTTTCAGTAATACTTCTGAGTTATTAATAATATTTTTGAATTTTTCATTATATTCCTGAATTATTAAAAACATTTTTTAATTCTTGATAATATTCTTAAATTCTTTATATATCTGAATATATTGCCGAGCGTAAACCAACTTGCTCCTATTTTAGAGATTTGTGAAGAATCCCCAAAGAGAACTGCACAGTCAAAATAAAAGAATTGTTTTTAATTGAATTTTAAGGATTTAGTACACTTCTAACTAAACATTTTAAACAGTCAAAAAAGTCGCATATTTAATGAATAAATTTTTATTTTAAAATTAACAATATATTCAAGAAGTGTCATGTAATTTTTTAGAATTAAAATTAGTTCAGTGAACGCTCGAAATTAAAAGCAGAAGATTAGGTAATTTTGCTAAGCAATAACGAAAATGACAAACTTCTCTTTAAGCTTACAAAAAAAGTGCGTTTTCCCGCAAATATTAAAAACGAGATCAACTTCAAATCAAATTAGAAGAATTAATTTTGCTTCGGTAAGCGATAAATCGCAATTTTCTGCATTAAACAAACCTGCACGTACGAGGAAAATATTACTTTTTAGAAAAGCCATCCCGTAAATAAAGTCCACCGGTTGCTAAGCAACCGCTTCTGAAATCATGACATATTGATTGGTACCAATTTTCCTCAGTCTCGATCTCTCAATGTGCTGGTCTACTATTGAAATTTTTACTAACGAAATTCGTTTTGGTTCTTTAAATACCCTTTTCAACATATATTTTGGAAACTTATTTTTTCTTGTACGCTCTTTAAAGACATAAAAGAATGTGATCATACTAAAAATAACAAATCTTAAATGTTTGGTAATCTTTTTAATTATAATTTTGATGATTTACATGCTAGAATGTACGTTTAAAATAGAGAATGTAATTATATTTATGAGAAGATTGGTGTATGTGTAGTTAGTATTCTTTTAGGAATACGTTTCTCAAAATATAGTACAACTACAATTTTTAAAATAACAGCAAGAAATTTACCAGCATAGGTATAAGTGTTTTAATTAATAATATTTCCATATTACTTCGAAAATAAAATTAATTAAAAAATTGTGTTTTTAAAATTACCATGCTTGAAATAATTTCATACCTTTATTTTTTTAGAAACAAATATGAGTAAATAGTTGCGATTCACAAATATAAAGAATTAATTTAACTGGATATACTGGTTATGTAACATGCCGCATAATATTTCTTTATATAATTCTCATAAGTAAAATGCAGAATTTTATTTTAAATTATTTATTCAATTTATTTCGGTCTTTTTTATGTTATGGTAAGAAACAATCCGGAAAACAAAATGCATATTTCACAAAAATATGTTATTTTTAAATCTCAATCTTAAATTATGTATGAAAAGGATAAGTTAGGATAAAGGATTATTTTTTGATTTTCTATTTCTGCTAATCAATGACCGGGTTGTCAGCTGGATGGTTTTTACTTTGATCTTTGGCTTAACAGTTTGGAGTAGGAATCTTTTCTTGGGAGTGAATGCTTATGGTGGTTCAGAATGCGTGTGGAATTGTAGGTCCTGATTTAGTTAGCTCTGGTGAGCTATAAAGATCTGTGGAGTCACAAAAAAGTCAACATGCAGACCAAAGCCATAAAACACTTATATCTAATTTGTTATAATTTTGATCCATGGTTATGAAGTTGGCACTTGAGTTAGTACTTTTTTCACTATGTTAAGCTACATTTACAGATGATCATTAGACTATGCGGTACATATTATAAGAAAAGTATGTAACAACAAGAAGACCTGTGGTTCAGGTATCGAATCTATTAGCCTCTGAACACCAGTACGTCACTTTTTTTATCCAAGTCTAAGACAGACTCTTGCAGTTATAACTCACTGACTCTGTACATTTCTAAAAATGAATAATTTTTATCAATAATTTGAACTATTTTTTTTAAACACTAAGTTCCCAAATAGTGAGCAATCTACATAGTCTAATCAGTTTTCAGAAGACAGTTAAGCTTTTAAACTTGTTAAACATGATGTTTCTTAACTTGTTTTTGTTAAATACTGAAAAAATAGGAAAATAAAAATCTCTCTATCTATAATCATATATTTCAACCTACTTTTTCAAAGCCTGATATTGTGATTGATTATGATTTTTTTCATATTATATGATTTCTAGAATCATATGTTCTGCTAGGAAGCTGCAAGAGTATCTCGCATGACAGAGACCCATTGTAAATTCTCATCAATTATTCAGGTACCTTGTTTCGAAAAGTAATTTTTTTATGCGATGATATATCGTGTATCAGAGATCTTGATTTTTTTTTATAAAAAGTATTTCACATTATACTTTCCATTATTTAAAAAGTATTTTATGACTTAAAGTAATATTGGATGTATTTTGATTAAAATGTTTATGCCATCAGAAGCGCATTTTTCTCATCTATTTCCATGAGTTTCATATTCACTTCCGATTTCTTTTCTGTTGCCTTGTTAATTGCAGATATCATTATTTCAGTGCAGAATATTTGGAACTATTTTAGTTTGATAATTGGAAGGGCTCATTTAAAGGTAAACAAATTCAAAAGTAGAAAAATTGTTGCTAATGGTAATATGATAGTAAAAGGGATAAAGTAAATAAAAATTATTGTATTTTAAAATATCTACATAGAAAGGAAAGCCCAGAACTCCACTCCCCTCACTTGATTGTGCTACAAATTTGCGATATAGTTGGACGCCTTTAGCGACTTCAGTAGAATGAAATAGATAGCCATTTCAATTTGTTTATCATCATATGATCAATTTTTGCATATGAAGATTGATTTGACCAGGACCGACATCCCTACTCAAGCGAACGAGATGCTAAATTAAAAGCCAGTGATCTGAACAATCTGTTTCCAGATCAGCTCATACAATGATGCAAAATAACATTTTGTGACAACTCTCATGCATTTACATTGGGAGTCTGAAACGGAAACGCATATTCATGAGTAGATAGGTCATTTAATGGAAATTAAAAATTTTACTGATTTTTGAATGTTTTATTGAATTACTTCAAGAAATAAACCGTGGCAGATTATATTGAGAATGGTAGGAAATGACGGGCTTTCATTGAAAAGAATTTGGACTCGATACATGCATCACATATGATTTACTTTCAAAGCTCATGTTTTTGCTTAAAAGAAAATAAATTTTTACACATAAAATTTGTATGTGATCTTTATTATTGATCCTGCATTTCCTGTTATTTTTCCTGCACTTTATTGTAGATTATTTTAATTTGATTTGATTGAAGAATAGTTTTAGAGGAGAAAATTTATATTTATGACAATATTACAACAAAGTATTTCTCTAATTAAAAATATATATCTATGTAAAATACACAACTGAAAAAGTTATTATCAAATCATATTATAACGTGTATGACAGGGAAAAAATTTACATTTTTTATATTTGATTGTTTTGATATAATCGTAAGTATATTTTCATGAAGAAATTTATGAACAAATTAGAGTTTTTAAACATTAAACATATCACAATACAATTTTATATAAGTATAAGTGCACACATTTTAAGATGATTTTGTTATATAAATATATACATTATAAAAACAAAAACATACGCTTTTGAATTTGCTATTCAAATTTGGATAAACCTCAACAATTTAAAAATGTATATAAAATAAAATATATTTTAATAATTATTTAAATAAGCTAATTAATGTTACACTCATAAAGAATAGAATTTTTGATGAGATACATTAATTGTTTACTTTTTCGAAAGTAAGCAGTCAATGTGTGCACTCTTATCAAAAATTTATCCCCGGTGAATGCAAATGGCACATTTGAAGTAATTTCAATAAGATGAATGATGAAATATTTATCGCAGCTTTTTATTCACTTAAACTACAATAAATAGTGACTGCTGTTAGATTTTTCAAGATTTTTAATAATCGAAGTAGCATTAGCATATCTTTTTTAAAAAGTGTTAATTGATACAGAGATATCCAAATACAGGTTCAATTCTACGGATAATATGCGAGTGTGTTAATTCTTTCGAATAAAAGAGGCCACGATGGCCGAAATGGTTAGGGTGTTCGTTCTCGTTATAGGGAAGTAGTGAGTTTGAATCCCGACCCAACTGAAGATCCATTGTGATTGCTAACGGTGATAGGGGCACGTTAAATACTTCACGGTAGCAATATCCTTCATGTGAAATGATAGCTCTAGGGATGATAGGGTAGGCCAAGTCTGGGCCTCTTTTGCTTGGTTCTTGCTTCTAAATTACGAAGACCCATGCACTTTCAGGGTAACGATGGCGCACCCTTTGGGAGTCCCACTACATAAGTTGTCACCACTTCTGCCCCTTGCATTGCTACAAGGTTGCGAATCCTACTGCAGCTCGGTGTTGGAAACAAAAAAAGTTTTTCGAATATTACAACTCCTTCGACACACTCATTGATTCTTGCTGAGTTAACTTTTTCATAAGTCGCTTCGATTCAACAGTTCGTGGATTTGATTC
This sequence comes from Latrodectus geometricus, assembly GCA_026290005.1. Lineage (NCBI taxonomy): Eukaryota > Metazoa > Arthropoda > Arachnida > Araneae > Theridiidae > Latrodectus > Latrodectus geometricus. Next base: position 315,083 of record JAPDSC010154288.1, read on the forward strand.
CCATCTCGGAAGTGGATTTTCTATTGGATCGGATCCATATTAAATTCGAGCTTATTTTTTAATTATTGAGCTCCATTTTAAAAGTTTTCCCTCATATGTACGAAGTAAACGTAAGCCAACAAATAAACCAAATCTACATATTTTTAAGCTATTATAAGTTCATGCATTTATATTCATTGCAACAAAACAATGAAGATTGATACACTTGAAGGGGAGAGGGTGCTGAAACAACTGCACATATTGATAACTGTTCTATTATTTTTAAGCGCAATACAAAAATGTAATTTAAACTTTATAATTTGATTAGGGTGCTTATCAGCTGTGATAAAAAGCAATAGCTTTTACTTTCAGATTATAATGTTTAATAAAAAAAACTTTAAAATAGAGAACAAATAATTTTCGTTAAAATTTACATAGCGTACAGGTAATTCTTACATTCCATGTGTAAATGATATATCACAAGAAGAAGTATAAAAGAGTTGTGTTTATCAGTACTCTTCTTTATACCTAGCCAAGAATTGGGATTTAGTAATTCATTGGAACCTTCGCCTTGAACAACATTGCGATCACGACTCATTTAATACACCAACTGTCTCCAGTAAACAGAACGGATCTTCGATTAAATCAGGATTCGAACTTTCTACTTTTCAGTAATGAGAACGACGCCCTGTATAACCGGACCACTGTGGCATGAAAGAGTTGTAGCAAAAATATAAAATTTGGAATAGTAATTACATGTAAGATAATAAATTTATATTCTTATTGCATTACAAATAAGTAAATAGAACTGTAGCAGAAATATGAAATTTGCGAGGGTAGTTAAATGAAAGGTTACATTTATTGCATTGATAATAAATATGAACTGTAAATTCAACTTTTTATAAAAATCTTACATTTTTAATTTTTTATTTTCCATCATGTCTGTAGTTTGAAAGTTTTTCATATTTAGATTAACAATGTAAAAATATACTTGCCATTTTATCTTTGCTATTTTTATTAGACTTCCTATTTTTAATGACAAAAATACAAAAATGTTGAATATTTCTGCTTAAAATTTAAGCTTTTATAAGCAACTTTATACTTTATCATAAATTTGCTGCAATTTAAATTATTTAATTGACAGGTCCTTCCCGTCTGAAACTTAAGCAAAAAATTTCCTTCTTACATAAAAGCTTCTGTCTTCAAAGTGACAACTGTTTCTCCACTTTCTCTCAAATTTTTAGCATAATTATTGTTAATATTTTGTTTTTACTTCATTCTTTTTATTTCAACAATGTGCTTTTTATGTTAGATTATCGGAGAGCAACCTTATCACGATGCTGAAGTTGCAAATTTTCTTGACGATGCGGTACAAACTTTGACATCTCTTAAGCATTTCAGATAAAGAACTTTTATAAAGAGCAATTTTTGTTTTAAAAATCTTATTTTGTACTATCAAAGGTGGTAACGTCTTTTTTTAAGTCAATCAAGAGCAAATATTTTTTTTCATTTTTTTTGTTGTTTTGGATTAGCTGATAAACAATGCATTCTTTTTCAATGTGTGTCATATATTTTCAATAAATGAATAGAGTTTTCTTGCGCAATATAATATTCATTGCTAACACATTAAATAGTGTTTATTTATTTATAAACTTATAGATACAATATATGTTTTATAGAAGTTAATTACTAAATTTAACACAACTTTTCGATGATTTCTAAAAGCATGAATTATTTAATTAAGGAATTTCGAAACTAAATGGCAAATATTTCTTTCTTTAATTATTTTTTACTTTAATGAAGGGTATCATATTTATTCCAATGTGTTATTCAATTAAAGTTTTTTCGAATATATTTTTCAATATGTTGCACATAGCCATTTATATATTTTGTTATAGTATTCAAAACCTAAAAGAGCTTTTCAGGGATTATTAAAATTATGATTTAATTATTAAATGAATGTGGAATCTATGTGCTAGATGTTTCTTCTTTTTTTCTTTTTTTCAATTTGATGAAAGGCAACATCTTTTGAGAATTCTGTTTAATGTTTTTTTTTATTTCATTATATTTTCAATATGTTTTTTAAAAAAATATCTTGATAGTTTCGTAACTTTTATAATAAAGCTAATATACAAGAAATGATGAAACATAAATTGTATTAAAGAACTCCAAAAAGTGTTCAAAGTTAATTAAGTGATCTACAGCGATAAAATCAAGAAACATTTGAATGGTCATGATCAAAGCTATAGGTCAACTCATCCAGCCCATAAATCTGGAAAACCAACATCCAAATTATAATTGACCTGTTTCTTGACAAAAGGGATGGTATAAACTTGTTTTGGGTGAAAATATTTTAGCAAATGAAAAGCATTTATACAAAAAAGAAAAATATTGTTGTATAATCAATCGCACAGGAATTTGTTTTCCTCGCTATATCATTAAAAATTCAATGAATTATTTTCATTCAACTATATAAAGATTTTCACCGTCTTACTCGCTTAAATGCCGTAAAAGACATGTTTCCACTAAATTTTTATGCAAAATAACAGAATTGGGGGGGGGGGACATAGTTCTTATCTAATAAAAAGTTAAATTTATTATTGTGAGCTTACATGAAATTACAACTATAAAACATTTATTTACATAGTTCTCAAATTAATTTTTCTTAGAATATTTTTAAAAATCATGTTGGAAGTAAAATAATACAGAGGATACTAACACGGTATGAGTTGTTAGTAGCTTGTAGTTCCAAGACTACGATTTTAAATTCTCTTATTTCTTAACTTTATTTTTAAACTTCAGCTTGATTTGAAAGTCTATACTTTTGAAATAATTCTTTTAGATTTAAAGACTTCTATAAAAATTAAGCATTTTTTTAAATTAACTAAAATTTAAAGATTGCAAGAAAATTTTGGTTAATTTAAATATTTGAGCTCAATGATCATGATTTACTATGATGAATTAAACTCCTTTACTAAGAAATGATGAAAGAAATATACTATGAAAGAAAAGAGATGTATTATGACTGAAATGAGAACAGAAATATGCTGTAAAGGAAGTAGGGAAAATTCTAGGAATGAGAAAATAAATATGCTATGAATGAACTAAGACAAGAAATATGATATGAATGAAAAGAGAAACGAAGTATGTACTATGGCTGACAGCAGAAACATATTATGAATCCAATGAAAAAAAGATATGTTCTGATGTAAAGGTAAAAGATACGTTATAAATGAGAGAGAAAAAAGAAATATGCAATGAAGGAAACGAGCATACATTTATTTATCTTGATTAAAGGTAACAAAAGATGTCAGGATAATTTTTTGTAGTTTTGATTGTTTTTCAGCTTGTGTGGTATGAGAGGAAGTTTGCTAGGTATATCACTATCATCACTTGATCGTCGTTCAAAGTCACTTGGCAGTTGTATACAATAATAGGCAACTAGAAACATATTTTGGTTACCTAATCTTAACTATTCACATTCAAGTGTATATCAATGCTTCGTTAATATAACATCATCAATGCACCATAAATATAAGGCATTTTATAAATACAAAATATACTTTTAAAAATAAATATTAACGTTTAAAACAAAGATGGAATTGAAAATATAAAATTTTTTTCGTTAATTTTATGAGTAGTACTTGTTATAACAGTTTATAATAGAAATCAAATAAATTAAACAATTCATAACACGACTTCTTCAGTTTTCGTAAGTTTTTTTATTTTGTGTTAAGGTCAACGCGGCATACCTGATCCTATGTTATAGTGCGGTGAATCTTATTTCCGATTGTTTGGCTTGATAGTCCTCTCTCACTAAATATGGTTGCTTACTCTGCCTGGAGGACTTGTTAACAAAATATAATGTTTCGTATAATCGAATCCATTGTCTTTAAATGATACTCAATGACATTTCAACAAAATTCACCCTACTTTGATCCCGGAGATAAATCTCCCGATAATATGACAGCTGAACCATTATTACTCTGGCCTTCTATTCAACAGTTGGTGGGTTCGTTTCGATGCTGGGCATAGGTGTTTGAAATTTTAAAAAATCCCATTGTCGTTTATATTTTAAAGTTACTTTTTTCGAAACAAAGGTCTAGGTGAATTCACAATTGAAACACAAAAACATTTCTGATCTCTGATGTTATGAACATTGATTTGCATAAATAATTTTCTTGTGTTGTTTTCTATATTTTACATTTTTTTTATTAGATGTTAGTTGTTGATATTAGTATTTAAATGATTTTGCTTATAAAATATGTTTTTTTTAACGCTTTTGAGTCGAGAAATGCATAAATTTTTAACCTAATTGTTCTTTGTTATAAAATTTTAATTTTCTATTCTCAATCACTTGTATAGAAGAGATATAAAAATTGAAAGGAAGACAACATGAAATTCATTCTTCTATGAGTGCATTAAAATAGAAATTAGAGGGAAAAAAAAAAAGAATTTTGATTGTATCACATTTTAAACTTAAAATTAATTGCAAATTTTTACAAATTTGTGATCACATCTGATTTGGAGTTTTTTACTTAATTAAAGTTTAAATAAATTTATAAAAGTCTGCAACGATATCTGTAAATTTTAGAATTTAAAAAAAAATTGACTTTTTGAATTTAATGTTAAGAAATAATTTCTTAAAATCTTAAGGATTTTTCACTTTCAAATTTGAATATAGAAATTTTAAATAAATTATATTCAAAATTTTCTCCATAAGCTACTGAAAATTCTCACCTGAAAATTTTAAGAAAATTAAAATAACTTATATTCACAGTAAGTCAAGATTGTGAAATGCAGTTGTAATTTTCAATAACTTCATATGTTGTTTAAGCCTGATAGGGCATGCAACATAATCTCATTCCACCATAAGTCAATGTTTTTAGAAAATGCCGTGGGTCAAATTTAAAACAGATTTATAAAATTATTAAAAATTCAAGCTCACTTTAATTTTATTTTTCAAAGTTATTGTTATTATAGAAAGAAATTATAAACAAGCAATCAGATTTTTGATTTTCCTTTTCCTCTTAAATTATGGATGTTTTTAGAGTAAATATTAAAGTCCTTCTTTTATAATCACTCATTATGTTTAAAAAGGATTTCCTAATAACATGTGGTTTTCTTAAAATTTTCTTAAACTTTTTCAAAATTGTTTCTTTCTTAATTAAAGTATATATCTTTTTAGAAATATCGATTAAGTTAGATTATTCTGATAAATTTCCGGTTGTATGTTTCTGCCGACGAAAGCTGCTGCTTCGTAACTTTGAATCATGTTTAAGTGACGGGATCGACTTCTGAGTTCAAACTCTTGTCAATGCATCATACCACTATGAGTTGATAGCTGAATGTTTATGCTTTGATTTTCCGATAAACTGTTAATGAGATGAATCCTTACTTTGGACGTTCTCTTTAAACTATAGAACTTGGCTGAATTAGTTTTTATGTATAAATAACGGCCATAAATCCACAAACATAACAAAGTTCTCATATATAATAGAATCCTGCTCGAACATGCTTTAAAGTTGATTAGCCTTCAAAAAATATTATCGAAAAATTAATTTGCACTTAAATTAAAATATCGGAAAATTCTACTTACAGAATGAATAAGCAATTTTTTTTTTAAAAATCAATAAATTCGTATTTAAGTTTTAAACAAAATATTTATTGGAAACTAAAATATTCAAACTATGGAATATTTTATGAATAAATATTTTGTCGGCAATTTTTTTTAAATGATTTACTAAATTACTCTTTGGTTCCCATTTATAAATATTGAAATAAATTTTAGATTTTCCGCTGTTATGAATTCTGTATCTAAAACTGATGATATACTTTGCGTTTATGCTATTTCATTCCGCAAAGCGATTTTATATGATGGAAATCAGTATTTTTATTTAATAGAGAGGTAGTGAATTTACAATAGTAATTGTACTGCATTGTAATTTTTCATTAACAGTTTTACAGCATTATACTTCTCCATATGTTTAATTTTTTCCTAAATCAGTTTGTGATTTATCTAAAGATAAAATTTTGGAGAAAGATTTTTCTTAGCATTAATTTATATAATTTACTTTTATATCAAACACGACTTGAATTAATTATTCAAAAACACATCTTATTTAGACACATCTTAGTTTAAACACATCTTAGTTTTTAATAGATATCTAAGTATTTTATAGAATACATATATACTCATTTTTTTATTAAAGTTGACAATTTTGTAGAACTTATCAGCATAAAAATACTTTAGGTATATATAACTTTGTTATTTCGAATGTGAGAATAAATACATATAGTAGGATACATGGATAAAAAATTGAATACTAAAACAACATTTCACGAATTCCTAAAATGAGTATATTCATGTTTATAAAATAGCCATTTTGCGCAATCTCAGAAATATTTAAATTTTTAAACGCATCTTTTTTTAATTTATCCATATTTCATTATTACAACTAACTTTTCCATTTTTTATTATAATACAATTAACTTCTTTATTTTAAACACTTGATTTTTAAATTTTATTAGTTTTAATTTGAATCAAAGGCAGTTATAATTTTTTTTCTATAAAATCTAATTTTTCCTTGTTAAAATTACAATATTTTTTTGTAAAATATTTAATGGTTGGAACTGTGGTTTTCTTCTATAGAGAACAGAATATTTTTTGCAGAGTAGAGTTTAAAGTGGATTACGAACAATAAGAAATGGGATTTGAAAATGCGAATTTTTGTGCAGAAGATGAAAGTATGTGTTGTTTACACCTAGATTAATGAAAAATTTGGCATGCAGATATGTTAGTTTTTTTCTATTTAATCTAATGTCGTTTAATCTTTAAATGTGTCTTGTATTCCAGAAAATTATTTTACTAATGCTGTGAAGGGCACTTAATGGAATCTGTCAGGATTTTCTCACAAAGGAAAATTTTGTGTGTGTGGTAAATCATATCTCATAATTCAACGAAAATTGTGTGAAATATTTCTTGAATAGTTTCTGGGATTATTCAGGAAATGAAAATAAACTCCTACATATATAAATTAATAAACTTATGTATATAAAAAATAATACTAAATGCATATAAATATTGTTCCTTATGTGACTTTAAAGCCACACAAGGAACAACATTAATTAGTTGACAGCTAATATAATGAAATTAAATATTTTACATTTAATGAAATTTATGTATTGTGCTGAAAATAGTTTGAAGAGCATGTTCAGTTGATGTTATGTAAATTATTATACAAAGAACGAATAATTAATGTTTAGATAATTTCTGAAATCTATTTGGCATGCAGATTTGGATTTGAAGATCAGCAAAGAAAAAATATACTGGAGGAAGAAACTTAAACGAACTTTTTTCAATATTTCTCTTGTAAAATTTAAATTTTTCGTGTAAGTTTCCTCATCTGTATTGTAAAACTTATTTTTTTAAATTTTTATATCACGAAAATGTTACTAGTCAGAGTCTAAGTTTTGGGGAAGAGTTCAAATTTTTAAACCGAATAAAAACAGAGTATAATAGCTAAATCTTAAAGAAACAAGTTATGTAATTTATCAAACATGAACTTGTTTCAAATATAGAAATTTATTTTTAATTAGTTTGATTATAAATCTAATAGAGCAGCTCATTATTTTTAAAAATAGCATTATTATATTTTGTATTTTTAGTTTTATTTTATTTTTAAATCAGCTCTGAAATTTTTGTTAATATTTGATGCTGCTTGAAATAATTTTTTCTTACTTGTTTTACATAAAACATTTATTATATGTATTAAATGGAAGTTATAAGACTGTTTGAATATCAAATTTAAATTTAGAAATGATTAGCTTTTGTCCTACCTGATTTTCTCAGTAGAATGATAATAATATCATTTAATTTTAATTAATTATTTCTAAAAACTAAATTTTAAAAATACTAAAAAATCCCGTTACTGTACTATTAGGAGTGTGCTAATTTTATTAGAATCTACTCATTCTCATAATGGATTAGTAGTAGTAGTCTTTCAATATCAGAATCAAGTTCTACGAACGTGAAGAAAGAAACACACAAGGTACCTTTAAATAAAATATAATAAACTAAGGTCAAATGATTTCAGCCTACAAAGTGAAAGGTTAGAGGTTCTCCATTATTGAGGAATAACGGATGGGTGTTCCATTTCTGGAACTACATATGTTAGGTTGAGTGCTTAGGAGGTTTTTTCTCTTCCTACACATAAAAGCATCACCGAAATATTTCTTCTAGGAGGTAAGAGGATGGGTGTAATAAAAACCCTGCTACGGATTTCAACCATTCAGTTGTTTCTCATTCTAAGTCTAAGGCTGTAGTCTAAGTTAGTAGTTCATTTGAAGATCTCATGAGAAGATTAGCACTCTCTGTGTCAAATAAGTTTTTTGTATTGTGTTGAATAAAAACATAACACTGATTTAATTTCCTTCCACTATTTCATTTATTTTGAAATGGAATTCATTTGAATCTGGTTTTAGTGTTTCAAATTGCGAAAATTTGTTTTTATAGCTGTATCTTCTGTACAATTTATATTTACATTTTAAGGAATTTTTAAAAGATAAAATATTGTCATTTCAAATATTTTCTCCTGAATTTTTGTTTTCCCTTTCTAATTTAAATATTTTAATTTATTGCTATTTGGAATAATTTCGAATATTTTTTGAAAAAAATGGCAACATTTATCGTTTACAAGACAAGTATACAAATATAATTTTTTACATTGTTTGAAGAGAACTGAAGAATATTAAAGACTCTGGAACAATTAAGAAAGATTTTGAAATATATTTTTTAAAATTCAGTTACCTATACATATTATAGTGATTTATTTGACTGAGTGAAGAAAGTGAACAAAGGATAAAATGAAACTATAAAATTGGTAGGATTTGAAAGTCATATTAAAAGTTATATTCTTATGATATCAAATGTTCTATATAACTTTCACAAACTCGATATAACACCCATGGAACATGTCTGAGACGTGATAAGGCATTGCTTGCCATGGGCTCCGAACGCCACTTCAGGCTACAAGCAATAGAAGAAGGTTTACAGGTAAATGATATCTTTCATCAAGAGATAATACGCCCTCACTTTTTACTCTTCTACCTAGACGTATTGCTTTCGTTACTAGCAGTGATTCTACAATTAATTGAGCATTTTATATAATGCCACATTTTATAAGTGTATCAAGTTGTAATCAAACAATAATTGTGATAAACATCAATTATTGTTCATTCCATGTTTCTCTTTTTAGCGATTATCTTCACTTTCTGTTCATGTATTCATGGTGTTGCAGTTTCACTATCATATATTGTGTTACAAAATTATTGATGAAAAAATGAATTGTATTTGATGGAAGGAAATTTTTTCAGTAATATTTTTGTCTTCCCAAAAATTTTCTATTAAAATCTACAGTAAAAAAAATAGACCGAACAGTTATCCCAAAACTAACCAGATGTCTTTACACAAAAATAAGTACGTCTGAAAATCTTCAAAAAGAATCTGGTTCTTAACAGCGTACTCCAAAAATCTACTAAAATTTTCGAAGTGGAGCAATGAAAGTAATATTTTTAAGAGTAAAGAAAAAATATCGGTAAATCAGTACTCGAAAAAAAGTTAGTTTTGTGAAAAAGCGGGCACAAGATGCAACAGTAAATCTCTCTAACAGAGAACTTTTCTGTATATGTTCTCCTTGCATTTGACTTTCCTTGTTTACCTATAAGGAAAAGATTCTAGAGATTCAGTTACTTCTAAAGTAAAATTTTATCTAATAGTACCTTTGAAGAAGTTAAAGAAATTTAAACCTTTTATATAGATAAAATTTAAAACATTAAATTAGTTTTATACCTCTGAATTAAAGTTTTTAGATTTAAAATGATTCATATTCTCATGTGCAAAACACGCAGTCTGGCACGCTTATAAATTCAATTAAAAAGTGACATATTTCGTTTTGTATACAGGCTTGAAAGCAAAGATATATTCGGTCATATTCGTCGATGGAAGTTATTAATAAAATAATTAATAACTTTTATATATTATTAATATGAAATAAACAATTTTTTAATCTTGAAAATTTCATCTTATCTTATAAATAATTTATCTTGATAAATGATTGCGTATCATTTTAAAGAATTAGGAAAACTGTAAATTTGAAAAGCAAAAAATTATAAAATGTTCCCTTAAAAT
>JAPDSC010154288.1:337906-353534 GCA_026290005.1 Latrodectus geometricus
TATATATAATCAAAGGATTGAGCACATATGCATTTTATTTTATGTTATGTATCTAACTCCATACGGTAATCTCAAATTGAAGTGTTTATGTGTAACAACTAATTAAGATTTTTTCCTTTAAGGGAATATTTATCATTTTTTTATTTTACGCACCTTTTTCAAAATTAAATACAAATCAAAATCTACCTTCAATAATTTTATCAAGAAATTTGCTGCTTGAAAAATAAGGACAAATATTTTTTTATTATGTTCATTTATTTGGCTTCTTTTTCAAATTATCTACAGAAAAATAATTAAATTTTCTATATTTTTAAGATTTAAATAATATAAATTAGTATGAATCTCATTTGTATATATTAACGTTTAAAATGTATTTGATCAAATAATTAAATTTATTGACTATAAAATTCTGAAGTTAAAATTAAAAAAAATTCTAGCTAAGGCTTTTAGATGGACTACATATGTTTTTGATGCATTCAACAGATCTGTAGTTGTGTGAAGTACAATAAAAGCTTATTATTTATATATAACAGGATCAAAAGAGTTTCAAATGCAAAATCAAATTGATTAAACTACCCATATCAGACAGTACACAGTAGATAGCATAACGCTTAATAGCTGTTGAAAGATTTTCTAAGCATCAATTCGCTTTCCGGCGTACCTTGTATTATGAGCCACTTTCCCCATGACATGAAAGAAAAATTTTAAGCACATACCCTAACAGATATTCAATCAAAAATTTGGAAAGTAACATCCATTTCGCATTGCTTAGGAGCGTTTAATTGAAACTTAAATCCTTCCACTTCAAAGACTGTGCTCCTACAAACACAGACCACGGTGTCACTCTATTCAATTTATTCTAAAACAAAAATCATCATTTAAATGACAAGATAAAGAAAAAAATATGATGTGCGCCAATTTTCGAAATAGTAATTTTATTCAACCATAAAATCTACAAAGATGTTTTATTCATCAATCAGCGATACTATATATTATTATACACCATTTATTCTGCCGTTAGTGTTGCAGGTGTAATAGATATTACATTATTTCAGTAATCAGTGAAACTAAGCTTTAAAAGCATTGTACAAATCATCTGCAGTTTTGTTATAAACTTCTAAAATCGAATAAATAACTTGAATTTTTTAAAAAAAAAACTAGTCTTGCAACATTTGTGCATTTTTCCTATCTTATTACAATTTTTCATGAAAAATATCTATTTTTATGCCGAAATAATCAATTTTAAATGATGATATTTTTGTAGCAATTAGAATAAAAAAAGCATATAAATATATTTCAACCGTTGAAGAAATTTTAAAATATTACCCAAATGTGATATCGTATTTAAATTGCGTTTAATAAAACTACAAAAGAATAATTCCAATTCTTACTATAATACAGAATCTCAAAATTAATCGAAACAAATTTAAGCAAATCATTTCAAGAGAAAAACACGGAAAACAATATTATCAGTGAAACCATTCTAGAGAAAGTTCAATAAAGTTCTTGAAATACCTGAATCGCGTTTCAAGATGATTCACAGTCGCACGTGATGCCTGTCTGCTCTGAAATTCTGATCATTTGCATATCTCACCTCCGCTAATGCATGTTGTAAATTTCATGTTATTTACATGCTTCCTTCAGGGTGTTGCATTTACGGTGGCCAGCAGTGTATAAAAAAATGCATAATCAAAATATGCTTAAATTAGTTTTCCTTTCAAAGGAAGAAAAGATATCAAATTCTATATTTTGAAATACCTGAATTCAAATAAATAGTGAACTTAAGTTAAGCAAATAGCGAACTATAATGGTCTGCACTTTGTTGCTATTAAAAATTTCAGATTGCTACTTCCAAACATCTGACTTCAAAGACAAATAGAATATTCCAGAAAATCTTGGAAATATAGCATTATGGATTGACAATGAAAGGGCAAACTGTACTGTATAGGCTCCCCAAGGATCTTATTTTAAGACAGAGTTATTCGGAGCGGAAGTCGCCGACTACGATTCTATTTATTCTTAAATAACGGATGATAACTGTTGGGCTGCTGCTTTCTGCACGTAAGTGCTTGGGAGATTTCTAATTTCTTCTCTTTCGATACATTTGGTCTTTTTTAAATGAAAATCCCCACAGAAATTATATCTAGTGTTGTTAAAACATCTTACAACAGGATTCAGGTGTTATATTATCTATTATAAAATATCAAACTAATGTTTACAGCAAGCAATAGAAGACATTACATAAGCAAATGTCTACATAGTTTAAATTAATTAAGATTCCACAGTTCAAAGTCTTCATTTCGGCATACCCCTAGGTCTCTAGGTAATTTTTTAAAAGTATGTTTCATTTATTCAAAAATCTAATAGTCTATGATAAAGTTATATTCTTCCAACATATTCTTCGTCGTAATTAACATATGGTACAGGGAATAATGCCATTTACATTTAGAAACTTTTTACATTTAGAAAACATATTTAATTAGTTGCTAAAATTAATTATTCTTGCATCATGTATGCAACAAGCAGATTCGATCCATGTTTCGATCATTTAATGATTGAAACAGGAAATGTTTGTTGATAATACGACAATTGTGTGTGTGTATGATTTTATCAAATATATTATATATAACATTTGTAATAAAATAACAACATTTTCACCACGTACAATTCTTAACAATATAAGAACTCTTGCATTGTATATGGAATAAGATTAATGCGTCCACTTATTCAATAACTTTACACTTACATCATATATTATACCATACCCATATTTGGTAGGAGTAATCTGCATTCAAATTTATCATTTTGTGCACAAATCCAAAAGTAATATTTTTAACTTGCATTATAAAAACCACATTTTTAGTCACTTATCAAAATTGAATTATTAAATATCATTAGATATAATATATATAAAATACAATAGAGTTATATTTTCACCTTACTTGTAACAAAATAAGCAGCATTCTGATATTGTAAAAGTGTAGTAACATTCCTTAAATTTTGTCTTTCTAAACTGATTTTGTGGCATTTATTTATTCAGATTTGAATTTCTTTTAAAATGAGTAATTCAGGTTAATTGTAACATTTAAAAACTTAGACGAGTTGAATTAAAAGTAATTTTTTAAAAGTGTTAAGTATGATTCAGAAGTATGATTTGAATATATCTATATTTAAATCTATGTTATTTTTAAACTTTATATGTGATGAACATGTATATATATATAATAGAAAATAAGATTTATCCAAAAATCACTATTTTGGCCTTCAGTTCAGCCATCCATTTGTTCGAATCCTACCTCGGCCATGGATGTTTTCAGTTTTGAACTCCATTTTAACTTGTAAGTATCATCTAAATTGATTCTCGCGTGCAAAAAAAGACCTTGAAATAAACTAAAATACAGCTTATGTATTTGTAATTAGATAAGATCTATTGAAGAAAATATTTCCCAAATGAAAACTTTAAGTTAAAGAAAGGGATGAAATATTTAAAAAGACTTTTAATTTATGAAAAAGGCTGCTATTCAACGTAGCTGAATTAACATGCTCTGAATAACAATTCAATCATTATTCTACACGTGCAGATTTGATTATTGCAACAAATCACGACATTTGCATTCAGTGTGTTTTAAAACGTCATTGCGTATTTATAAATTTAATACAAATGTTGAAATATTTTGCATAGTAATTGTAAAAACATAGGTAAAATAATGGGTTAATTCTCTTTTTTGAATTATTAATGCAGATCTCAATGATTGCTATGCATAGCTTATATTCATCTGTATGCAAAATAATAGAAGTCATGACAAAAATAACTGAACACATCTAAAACTAAAATAATTAGAAATTAAATTATATTCAACTCAATTAAATTAGATTTTAAATGCATTTAATTATATGAATATTTTACTTGTGTAACATGTATAGTTCAATGGTAATAGTTGCTTAAATTTTGTTATTATCATACTAAAGAAACATCCTCAAATCATGTGTAATGATGAATAATCTTAAGGAATAGCCTTTTAGATATTAATCTCCTGAATCCAGTGTCAAAATTTTGTACTTTCGAGCTGATCTGTACCTAATGGAATGGTGGAAACTATATCATTATCTGAATAATAATTGGTATTCAAAACTATTTAACCTTCATGTATAAACGAATAAATGAAGTCTTTGATTTCTTTTTAGATAAATTATTTTAAAATTTAAATATTAAATAAATACAAATGACACAATCTGTTCTGCCCCATTTAATTTAACAAATATTTTACTCAAAAAGTAAAGTGTAATCCAATTTGAAACACTTTTTAACGACTGTTTTTTATTAAAATTTTTTATTTTATTTATTATGAAATTATATTTATAATTATTATGAAATTATATAAATTAAGTTAGAAAAATTACTAAAACTTCTTAGTATTGAAATTTAGAGCTATCTTCTCAAGTAAAAATAAGCATTATTTGATTAAATGTGTTACTTAAATCTTTTTTCTTCCTTAAAACTTTATGAAATACATAAAGATATTCACATTTTTTAGCATTAGTATGATTCTAATTTATCTCTTGAATAATATTTATGATAAGTACTATCAGAAAAATATTGCTTTTCACAATATTTGCTTGTTTCTTGGACCATTTCTTTTGTTAAACTTTTTGATAAATCATCTAAAGTACCAACCATAAATCAAAAATAGTCAGAAACCGCAGTTTTAAATGACCTACTTTTTGACTAAAAGAAATACATTTTTCTTCGAAACTGAATAATATTACTGAACTTTTTCATTACAGCTTCCCAATAATTTTGCAAACAAATACGAATTATATTTACAAACATTATATAAATAAAACCTGGTAAAATATTATAAATTATGTAATTCAAATCTTCACCAATAAATCTTCTATGTTTTCTATTAAATGATTGTGATTTGTAATATTTTATCTGCTTTTGTTTCCTACAAATGTGTCAGATGCTGATTTTAAGATCTATTTCACTTTTATTTGTTCTGTGCACAATAATTTAATATCTGTAAAAGTTTTTTCAAAGTCTATAAAAGTTTTACTTGAATAAAAACTTATTAATTAAAATTTTTCCACTGTACACATCACATGTTTCATTATTTATGACAAAGTACAAATTTTTGCTCTATAAAAAATAGAGATAACTATTTTTGTCATATATAGTAGCTTTTTTGTATAATTTAAATTCAACTGTGTTTAATTTTTTCATCACTTACGTCTTATTTTATTTATAAGCTTCATAATGATTTAAGGATATGTTCTGTTATGAGCTTTTAAAGATGTTATTTGAGAATTTTTACCCACCACTGTAATAATTAAATATGGATAAACTTATCCACGCGACAAGCCGAATTAAGAGACCACGCCTGTTTCCAATGGAACCGTGCTTTCTTTTAACCATGTAATAGAATTCCTCTTTATTCTTAAAGACCTCCAGAAATCATTTCATTTCTCCGGTAACCATCAAATCATGTTTTAAAAGGAACCAATTTATATCGTATTGATCTAGTGCTCATTCAAATAATGTTATTCTTAAAGGATTCAACAGAAAATACCATAATGTAGGAAATGAAATATGATAAATGCACAGAAATCTGAAGAATGCGGTAAGAAAATGATTGTTTCAATGGTTTTTAAAATGATTTCGAATCCACGGTGAACATTAATGGTTAGTATTTTAAAGCCTGAAAAAACACGTACTGTGGAATTTCACTAAAAATGTTTAATGCAGAGCAAATTTACCTTTTTTTTCCAATTTTCTTTTTTCTTGATAAATCGCGAGATGTGACTTCCAGTGGAAAACGCATGCCTACTTTTCAGGGGGAAAATTTGATTTGGAAAAAAACGATTACTATTCTATAAGGCTACTGTTTATTTGCGTAGCTTTTTTAAAAATGTTGTTTTGTACAATGAAATCATATCTCACGTGTAGTTCATCTAAAATAAATCGAATAATGTATGGAAAGTTTGAAATCCCGTTAAGTTACGAAATTATTAAATATTGAAGTTCGGGATCCTTTCACCCACCTTCAGATGTATTTTTGATCGGAGGCATAGTAGAAAAACTGAAAACCAGTTCACTGCGAAGAGCATAAGCAATACATTTTCAAAAACGTTATAATTTATTTTTAAAAAATATGATTTTTAGTTCTTTTTTAATCTTGATTAAAAAACATATTTTTTAAAATGAAATTTTTTTTTTAAAAAAAATATAATTTAAAAATACTGAAAGAATTGAGGGTTCAATGCTTACATATTTTTTTGTCCTGGGTTTATTCATAGTTAACAATATTCGTTTCGGAAAAAAGAAATCCATTATTTTTGCGGTAGATGATTACTGTGATTGATACCTCGTAAAATATCGGTCAAACAATTTCAGATTTATATGCTCGTTGGAAAGGTGATGCTTTATACTAAAAAACTCTTTCACTGTTTTTTGTTTTGTCCATTTAATTGTGAGTTACAGGGTGTTAAAATTGGAAATCAATAAAGAGAAAATTCTGTACATTTTACAGTTTTTCTTTGATAAACGTGAAAATGCAAGTCAGGAGAATTAAACTATGAATGGTGCTTATGGTCCCGGTACTGAAACAGCCAACTGCATGAAATTTCGGTTTAGTCGATACCGTTAAGCATATTTCACGTTGAAAATGCACCTCACAAAGATTGGTTCATTGTTGAAAATGTCCATAAAATCACTGAAATAATCAATGTCGACGGAATGTCATTAGTCACAGCATCTCAACCGGGAGATGAAGATCATAAAACAGTTTTTAACTGTATAAACAAAGCAAATCCGAATCATATTATTTGAAGTCTTGAAGTTAACATAAAAATAATAGATTTTTTCCTCAATCTGATATTAAAAGAAATTAAAGAACCACATGTCTCCATTTTGAAATAAACAGAGTTCCAGAATAGTGTGTATTACGGCATAAGCAACTTCACAGTTCAAATCAGCGGCTTAAGTTAATTATAAACTTTAAAATTAAACATTCTCTGAATTTTAAGTTAGCTAAGGATCAAGACTCTTATACAAGTTTCATTCCCATACATGATGCTGTTACATGTGACTTACATGATTTTGTTCGACTTCAAGCTCGGACAAAAACATTGATAGAAAATTCAATAGTAATGCAGAACAAGGCCTTTATTTACATAGATTTAAGTTCTGTTCTTGTACTTTTATTGTTCCTTTTTTACTCATAAACTTTTAATATATTACTAGGGATATCATCAGGCTCTAATAGTAGGACTTCACTCTTCGGAGCGAAAAGCCCCAGCCACTGGTGAACAACTACAGATGGAAGTTATGTTACTGCATTCTGCATGCTCGGTCTATCGGGGTGTATATTTGGGAGTACCTAGTTTCCTCCCTTGCATCACTATACTTAGGCCCACTATCTAGGAAAGGCCTACTTACACGGTAGAGCATGAGATGATTAATAGTATGAGCATTTTGTCTGTCCACTACACAGTATCAAATATATTTACTGGGATGTAAAACAACATTCTGTTTTCTTTATGATAAATTTCAAGGAACAATTTTAGATGAAGTTTTAGTTTACTTATTGAAAAAAATCTTTATTGAAATAATAATTGGCAATTATAAGAAAAAATGATTCATCTTTACATTAAACATAAGGGAGATTCATTAAACGTTATTTTCTAAAAATATAAGACAGGGCACGTTTATATTTCTTATGTTTGTTGCAAATATTCTATTAATTGCTTCTTGAGATTCTAAAATATAATAATTTTCTTGTTCAAGACCAAAAGAACAACATATAAGAGTAGTTCTTTCAATTCAGAGTTTGAAACTGCCAAGTGGAAGGCCTAGCACGCTTTTATAATGTATTCATACACTCTCCATAAGCTGCTTTCTTGAAGGATCTTTTTATAAGTAGTTGGTCATGAATTCATGAGTCTCAAAGATGAAAACCTGGAGAAAGAACTTAATCAAATACTTTTGTGCATTCAAAAAGTAAAAACGCAACACTTATCCGCCGTTCTTCAACAGCAACTGTGTCAAAACCAAGATTTTCCATTTTAAATAGGGTGGTCGTACCATTACTAGACAAAGCATAAATTGATTAAAATTTCTTTTCCGTTTATTAGAATACATTTTATGTGGAATTGTGTAAAAATATTGATACATACTATATCATTCCAATATGACATAAATACACCACGCCTTAATAATTTTCAAAATTGGGCAAAAATAAAAATGTGCTAAGCATATTTAAGAAAGTAATTTTTTTCCTTATTGATGACTAATACGAAGTAAATTCTGTTTTTTGTACCACGTGTATGTACATACTGATATAGTTAACACATTGTACTGATCTTTTTTAATGTGTATCCTTTTGAAAATTTTCCGAAAGCTCATTATTCCACTCTAAAGTGACTTAAATATTCAGTTTTTGGTTAATATTTTAGACAAAATTAGAAATAAAAATTTAGGTATGTTTATAAAATAATTATTGATGATTAATATCATCAATAAATCCTGTGCAGGATTCATATAGTGGCGTATATTTCGTAAATCGAAGTGCAAATTATATATGAGCACTAAAATCATGCTCACGAATTTATAGCATGACTTATGATAAAATAGTAATTTATGATACAGGGAGTAAATTAAAATAATTGCACTTCCTTTATTAATAGAATCAAGTAATTTAACTTTGATAAAGTTTAGCAAATGATATGAATACGCAGAATAATTGAACATACAGACTTGGATATATAATAGTTTATAATTGTTGGTGAAATACGATGGTTGATGCAATAACGAAAAACTAATAAATTTTTTTAATTTAATTCAAGGAATATATCATATTTATTATAAATTACTTTTTATATGTAATATTGAAATAAATATAAAACTCAATTGCTTAATTATTTACAAGCTTGAGTCGTAAGAGTAAAAACTTATCAATATAGCTTAGAACTATTTTTTTCATGTTTTCTAACGATTCAAATTTTTAATTTTTGTGAGAGTAAACAGTTAAATAAGACACTTTGTATTAACTTGAACAGCACTTGCTATAGAGAGAAGAATTATAACAGAAAAAAGCAAATTCATTAGTTTAAAAAAATGCCTCAACCTTTATAATATTATTTGTATTATCATTCATTCGTGAAGACTATAATTTGATCACATTATGAGCGGGAAAACATAACTGCATGATGTATAACTGCATTAGTTGGCATGTGATATGTTACTTTTTGTTGAGAAGTCTTCAGTATTCAAAGAGTGCTTGATCTCTATTACCCATTATTATCTTGGAAAATTTACTGTTGAATTATCACTTTGTGAAATGGTGTTTCCTTCCTCACCCAAAATTGGGTTGGAATTGTGTTTCGGGAGAGGAAATCAGATACTCGTTGGTGATGGATGCATGTATTGGTGCAGAACTCTGGCGCCAATCATTGTAAACAATTTAATTCCCCAGATTAATCTTTCCTTCAGATTTTAAATAATAATTTTTAATCTAAAAACTCACTTCTAAAGGATTTGGAACTGGAAAAGAATGAATAATATTCTTCAGTGCAAACCGAGATTGTAAAGGCTATCATCTAAAGGGCATTCAAAATAAAAACTCTTATTTTTGTTGAACCATAAAAATGCTATCAGATTGTTGACTGAAGGCAAAATTTCCAATCCAGTCTCTTTCAGTCTATATAAAATTGAATTCATAAAATTGTATCATTTTAAAGGAATCCAGTGGAGGATTCATATGAGTTCTCTATCAAATCCAACATTCCCTAGAAAATCTTGTATTGATTTGTCGAATGATGTTTATTGAATCCAAAATTTCCAATCCAATTTCTTTGGGTCTAATTAGTTGAGATAAAGTAGAATAAAATGTTTAATTTCCCCACCCAATGATCAGAAAAGAGGAATTATTTTGGCTGATTGAGTCCAAAAAAAAGCATGAAACTCCCAAATTAAAAGAAATTAAATTAAAAAGTGACCAATTAATTTTCTTAAATCGACAAATGACAATTTAATTTTTTGAATCATTAAAAAATAAATATACTTGATAGCTTAGAAACGTCACAATATGCTAAAATTTCGAGCCATTTCAGTGAATCTGAGTGGAAAGTTATTCTTTAATATTTTATGGGTATGGGATCCAATACAATAACAAAACAATATTAACCCTTCGGAAATACAGTTTTTGAAAAAAAATTTCATTTGGAGCCTATTTAAGTTTTTAGGCATGTGAAAACTTTGGAGACTTTATCCTAAAATTCATTTATTTATCAGGACTGTGCTTTTTCACATGATAATGAAATAAAATAATGAGTATTACATGAGCTTTCAAAAATTCATGTGAAGCTTTGGTGATGGAAATATTTGTGGATCAAATGTACCCAAAGAACTGATTTGGAATGTTCAAAAGTATTATTTTAAGAAATTAGAATATAGGTATTATTTTAAATTCAAAATCTCTACATAAATTTCATTCGCTTACAAAAAAAAGTACGTCAACAAAATATTCCAACACCAGAAAATCTTATAAATAACTTTAATTTCTTAATGACTCCAACACACACCAATCTTAGACTTCTGGTTCAACAAGGCGTGGATTCAACTTTCACTCTTTTTGCCTTCAATTGTTCATGAGCTAGATTTCATTTATTAGCGTAGTAGTATCTTGGAATCCACTGAAAACTACGGATATATATCTTATATGGTCTTATATATACAAAAAATTATCACATAGAACTACAACAAACTAAACTAATCACCCACACATACATCCTTTACCCATTCCACTGAATAATTCAATAAGGAATTTTTATTTAAATTTGGAGTTCAAAAACATCAAAACTGTTTTATTTTTCATTAAATTTGTATTAAAGACAGATATTTTTTGTTAACACATGTATGGATATTTTAAATAAAACTCTAACTTGTCATCCCCGGAAATAAAACTTAAAAAAACCCGTTATTTAATTATAACATTTTTTTAAATAGTTTTAACGGATGCGTTTTAAATCTGTGACATTTTTTCACTGAATAAATGTAAGAGCGTATTGATTGCATTTCTCAGTGAAAAACTGCCGAGCTTCTCTTAAAGCCGAAAAGGAAATTAAAAGAAAACAAATTAAAAAACTTTTAGCCGCCGGGTAAATGAAACTTCCTTAAAATTTCCTTTATCCGACAGCTTCCTGCATTCTGTAAGCTTCTCTGCAAGTCCACAGTTTGTGAGAGAAATGAAACCACTAACAGTAGAGTGTGAGTATTGATTTTCACAAATTAAAAAGTCAGATTCTAAATTTATTCCTAGCATAAAGTCTAGAACTTAGATACACCCCCTTATACCAAAACTTCTATATATTGTCCTGAAGCTAGAGCTTTAGTTCTATTTTTGGAATAAATGCCCATTAACTTTAATGAAAAACATGACGTCAAAGTAAGTTCAATAGTTTTCTCAAATGAATTTGTGGAAATGTTTTGGAAATCATTGTTTGTAATTTCCTGTGACAGCATTAGTATATTGGGAAATTATACAGTATCTTTATTAATATACATAAAATTTTCCTAAATAAATTCATTATGTCAAAAAAATTAATTTTTCCTGTTTTGTGTTTGATTCTTCGTTTTTGTTATAGCCTTTAATTAAATTTACGCAGTATATAGTCAAATTGTTATGCTATATTTGCTTCACATTTGCTTTAGGTACATAGGTTAAGAAGTATATGAATAAAATCTGTGACTGTATAAGTATATGAATACTTTTCCATAATTTATATTATATTCGTAAATATAACTATTTTATATTCTATTGTTCATAAAAGTTTTGTAAATAATACGATATTTATGAATTAATAGGCTATTCAAAAATTTTATATTTCTGACATTATTAGAACTTATTAGCAACTTACTACAGAGAAATTTATTAGCATTGAAATGTTGAAGACAATTTTTGATTCATCCCAACTCAACAATTTAGAGTCTATTCAAAATATTTTGTATTGAAATTTAAAACTAAAGAACTAAAGTAAGGAGTACTAAAAAAATAATATTGGACAAACTGTCATAACATCCTCTGCGCATAGCCTTAAGAAAATGTTTTCTTAGATAGATTATTATAATGTCGAAAGGGAAGGAAATTTTCAACCATACACTTTGACGCATGCAAAGGTTCCATCTCCTTCCTGTTCAACAGGTTCCATGATTGAAACTTTTCACTATTCATTTACTGAACAACGGTGAGCTTTTGATTGAATTCAATCATTTCTTTGTAGCATTGCTTCCTAGCATGTGTCGTTCGTAAAATCCAAAACTGGCAAAAATGTTAATTTAATGATCAATGACATTATAAATCATGAATGGATGTATTGGTTCCATAGAAATTATACTAGTATAATATCTCATATAACATAATATTAATTGTGGATTGATGATAAAATTTTCTCTAAATAATTACTACAGATATTTTTATTTGTTTTATAAAAATATTTTTTTATTTAAAATTTTTTTGCACTTTAATATATATTAAAAGAATTTAGCACTTAAATAAAATTACTTAAATATTAATATTTTTTCACTTAAATATTTATAAAAAAATGCACATAATAAAAAATATCAAATATATTTTTGTACAAAATAATTTATGTGAGTCTTATACATTAATTAGGAAATTTTCTCACTGGTCCTTTGAAAATAACATTCAGAATTATCTGGTTATCTTAGCATTGAGCCATATCAAATATTACTGAATTGTAGTAATATGATATCAAATATTACTGAATTGTAGAATGAATATGAATGTTTATTATGTATAAAAATATGGCTTTTTTATGTCATATTATATAAATTGTGTGTTATGTAATGCATACTATTCTTGTAATTTATGGTGTTGATTACCATATGAATATTTAAGTCAACAAATTCTGCAATGATGGAGGAAATCTTGGGAAATATTGAACCATGAAATATTTGAAAAGTAGTTCAAAGGGATTCTTTAAGCAAAGTATATGTCACAATCATGCAATGTGTATATTTGATCATTTTATTTTATAAGTGTCTCAATAAATAATTTTTAAGATTATACCTAAAATAAGAGTATATTAAATTAATTGTCTTATAAAAAATTCAATTTAAGTGTTAAATTTTAATTTAAGCATTATATATAATGTTTCCAAAGGAAAGTTAATAATAAAGCATTTTTTAACTTCTGGAATACAATTTCGTAAACGTAAAAGGGACTATTCCCACTCTATTAAAATGCAAACTACTTTCTTCCTTATAAATATAAAATGGGCAAAATGAATGTTTCAAATACGTAAAGAATATAAATAAGTGCTTTTCTTTTCAGAATTAATTAAATCTGAAATTTCTGACATGTAGAATTATAAGCACAAGACTTACAATTATCTACATGTATAATTCTAACTCGTGGCTTATATGTTCCCTATAAAACTTAAGGGGGAATTAGAATACGTTGCCTAAGTAAAATTAGAAATGTTCTTTTGAAGTACAATCAGCAAGATTAATATATTTTCCTCTCTCACTGAATACTAAATAACCTCATGAGATTACAACCCACACAGCAGCTGACATTCTTAAGATGTCTGAAGTTTATCATGTTTATCCGAAAACTCTGATTTAAGACTGTCGGCGACATGATGACGAAAGAGGAATGATTTCAAAATATTTAGAAATGTCCTAGAAATAAATGATTTTGGATTATCCATTGCCTATGATTACTTTTCAAGAGTGAAAGTTCTTATTTATGTTTTTTCCAATTGATATGTGATGAAATCAGAGCTTAATTTCATTCATTAAAACAACACTAGTTTCATAGTCTTAGTAAATTTGAATTGCTAGCGTCTCTAATATAACTTTTGTTTATTTGCAGGATGATTGTTGACTGATTTGTTGATTTAGAGTTTATTGTTTGTCTAGTGATTGATTACTTGTTGATTTGATATGATTCTGAGAACATTTTCTAAAGATGTTTTAAATTTTCCTTGAAAAAATAAAAAATATTTAGAGAACGAATCTTGAAAAGAACTTCATAAAATCTTTTTTGAATGAACTTTTTATTTCCTTGGATAAGTCTTAAGCATACAAAAATGTGCACCTTTTACTTAAAGTTAATTTAAATAATTCTACACATAAGTGTTTTGATAAATAAATAACTTATTATATGAAAATTCGTAATAAAATATGTCATTCTTAATTTCACCTTTACAATTTCCAAAAATCTAAATATGTGTCCTTGTAGAGATTCTTCTCTACTCAATATGTACATCTAGGACAAAAATGTATCGTCATAAAATATTTTCCGTTAATGAAGAGTGTTTCTGACTCCTAGATTGTTGATTCCTGGTTCGGATCTCTATTCGGGCATGGACGTTTCCTATCTTTCTCTGTGTTTTTTTGTCCTTTCTTCTTCCGAGATGATGGATGAATATGGCCCGAGTTATAAACGGGTTTGTGATGGTGTGATATGGCAAGTGTGCACTGAAGGAGTCTGACTCCACATCAAATTACGGTTCAGTTAGAAAAGTGGAGCAGCGCATCCTATATTGCCAACCTAGCTGGCACACGATAACAACAACAACAGTTAATGAAAAACAATGAATACAAAGAATCAATTCACAAATGCATATTTTAATATCAAAAACAAAAATAAGTATTCTAGAATAGATTTTTTTCTCTTCAATATATGTGCAGCTAGTAAAACATTTATTACTATGAAATTTTGCTGGTATTGAATTATATAATTTTATAAAGATATTGTCTATTTAGTATTTATATATGTATTTGGTTTTAATCTGTGTATTACTGAATTATTTTAATTTATAACTTTGTGCTCTGTTTTTAGAAATTTTTTCTCATTTCGGTCATTATTTATTTATTTTTTTATTTACAAAATATAATTCATAGTCGAAAGAAAATTTCTGAATTGAAACAAAATACTATAAAACGAAGATTAAATTGAACAAAAAATATAATTGAATTAAAACTGCAAAAAATAAAACCATTGAATGAAATGTACCTGGAATTAGTAAAATATAGATTTATTAAAAAATAATTTACTTCAGCTGCAACTGTTCCTTGACATCAAATGATAATAATTTGCTTCACTTAAGAATAATTATTATTACGTTTTTGACAAGCTTATTAGAGAAAATTCTGATAAACGAAGATTTTAATGACACTCATTAAAGTCATACTTTTTTTTTAATTGAGAGTTGTCTGTAGTTTTCAGCTGATTAATTCCGTTATTTCATATAGTCTCAACTATAATTATCTGTTTTAATAAGGTTGTTCTTTTTCCTCAAATTTTTTCAAATATGTGTTATAGTTCATGAAAATGTAGTAATTTAATCATTACCTCTTATTACATTGTTTAGTCAGGCCTCTCAAGCCAGCATTGAATTTTAGTAATCTGAAATTACGGATTCAGAAAAATTAATAGAATAATTAAAAGGCTATTATTAGTTTAAAATAGAAAAATTTCCTTTTCTTCTAATAAACCCCTATGTTTTCTATGCGGGTTTATGAAAAGTACAAATGTTATACATTGTTATTTATATTCCAACTGTTGTTGAAAATTTGTCTCACATTTTTCTCTTCAAATCA
>JAPDSC010154288.1:353544-365067 GCA_026290005.1 Latrodectus geometricus
TTTTTTTTTGTATCATAACTTCATCTGGATCGTCCACGCAACAATAAGAATAATTTTACGCAAAGTAAAAATGAAGCAGGGCTGCTTAGTGGTAGAGCTTTCAAGGCACTGGTCCGAGATCCGATTCTTGGGCTCGGCTAGGTCAATTCAGCTTTTCATTCCTTCGGGGTTGATAAAACTGAGTAGTAAACATTCTTTGGAACTAAACACTGAAGATTTCATTTTAGGCTGATCACCTAACTGGGACGTATGCTTCGCACTCCAGGGCCGTTTGTCAGGAAAACTGATATGGGCACTAAAGGCCAACTTGACCCAGACATAGACTATCGTCCCGCAGGTTTAGTTTTTTTAGAAATTAGCTTATAAAAATAAGCAATTTTAACATATTATAATCATATTAATAAAATGTTTTAAATATTAAAAATATCTTCATTTTTCAGCACTTTGACGAGTACAATTCAATTGTATTAATCACAATTGGAAAACAATTTCCAGTAAAATAATAAGTAAATATTTTATTAATCAAAACTAGTTGTCATTCCAAAATCTAAAATTACTTATTTTCAATAAATCCCAAATATACAACATTCCAACTTATTGAATGAATAATTTCAATGCTATTGAAATAGATATTTTGAAATCTTTATCAGTTTGAAACAAAACATCTAAGCTTTCATTCAAAATATTCATTCATTGTCTTCTGAATGAAAGTTGGCATAATGATAAGAATTTTTTCATTAATCTTAAATTCCTTCAGTGGAGTTAAAATTTTCTTATCTTATAAGAAATTATGATTGTGAAAAATTTACCAATATTCTTAGAAAAGTTTCTTTTGTCACACAGTTTCTTTGTTGCACAGAATATTATACATAAAGACTTTGATTAACACCATTGGTTAGCAATGAACACCGAACCTTTGCAATCATCCATACTAAAGGTTAATATTCAGCCCACACGCTGTTAAAATAAAAACCTGAGGGGCAACCAACTCAATAGTTAACTGGTCAGCCTTATCCTTAGAACATGCATTTAATTCATATAATGCGTAATAACCTTTTATACCCCAGTACTTTCACAATTTCGATGCTTACTCCTAGATTAAAAGAGAACATTGAATTTCCATTTCAATGGAAATTTGCATTGCATAAAATGTTATTTCCATACATTATGACAAAGTATTAGGCATTATTTAAAAGCATGGGTATTAAAGGGGTCATTGAAGTAACTGAAAGGATTTCATTTTCCATAGACATAAAATCAGCTCTTTATTGAAATCATTTCTCCCCTACAAGAGTGTTCAGAGAAGTTTGCAACAATTAACACGATAATAGTAAAGTAAGTTATAATAATGTGCTTATTTTAAGAAGGGAAAATAGTATTTGTCAATAATTTTTTCAATAATATAATTATTGAAAATATTTGGGATAATATTTTTTAAACAGTTAAATAGTTACTTTGAAGAAAAAGGAACAAGTGTACTTTTGTTATTTAATTTAATGATTATTTCCTAGTTTAAAACAAGGTAGGAATTTCAGGGTTAAATAGAATATTTTTTATGCTATTGAATTCAAATAAACATGACACCATTACTCTTACGTTAATTTTTAAGACTGTTTCTTTTTGAAATTATTTTTTATAAAATCTCAAAAATAGATACATTAGTCTTGTCTTGACTAATTCACAAACTGTATATTACTCTGTTTATGGTTAAAAGTATATTATCATTATTATATTACCTTCAGATTATTATTATTAGTTTTTATTTTGTCTCATATATTCTATGGAAAGATTTTTTGGAAAAGAATATAATTTTTTAATGAATTTGTTCAGTTGTTATGAATCGTCTATCACTAGGTATATAGACTTTAAAATTTAAATAATTCCCAAGATGATTTGCTTATCAATCTTGTAAGAAAGCTAATTCATTCTGTACCAATGATTCAAATTAGAAATGGAATCTTACACATATCCAAACTCGAGACGAAAATCATACCCACTAACAGTTGTAATAAAGACCAAATCTAGTAATTCAATTATCAGACTGGCATCTCAGATTGTGAATCGAACTCAAGAAATCTTTTACAAAAGGCTAAAGTGTCGATAAATAAACCAAAAGTTCAACAATATCAGTTATTAGATAATGTATTTTTTGTTTTTTTCTGTAAGTTAAACTGTCAAGTTATTATCATTCAGGTTTCAATTCCACTTAAGTGATTGTGAGTATATATTAATTTCAAAATTATTTAAAATTGAAAGCTAGATGCATGAAACTCTGAATGTCATTCAAAGTTTAGTGCATCTCGCTATACATCAGTGTTGGTATATATAAGGTACTACTCAATCAAATTAGGACATTTATTAATTTATTTGGAAGAAACTATATAATAATCAGAAGTAAATGAACAGAAAATAGCAGTATACCATTTTTCTCAGTTAAAAATTTCAATTAACTTATTTAGATATATTTTTTGTTTCGTATTTTAAAATCAGACGGTTAACATAAAATATCTCTGTTGTAAGTCAAAAGGTATTTATTCGTGAGTTTTTATCTAATATACATGCATATAATCATAAAAACACAAAATTATCATTAATTAAAGTCTTGTTAAAATAATGTTTAAAGTAATGTTTTGTATCCCAGTTGTGTTCTTAGAAGTAAAACAATTATTATTTTATTATTATATATTGATAAATAAGGAAAAGATTCTTTTGTTTACTATAAATTCTATATGACTTAAGATAATTAAAACATATGCGCAAGTATTTTTCATTGGCTACATTTGCCATAACTACGTTTATTGGAATGAACTATAATGCCTTTCATTGGTTTCTGAAGGAAAAACTAAGTAACGCCTGTGAAAAACAGACAGGTAGATAGTGAAAATATAACTTCCAGAAGCAATATATCTTATGGAAAAAGCTATTATATAAATACGCTAAATAATTGCAAAAGAAGCATTATTTCGTAATTATACATTTCACGTATACAATAAACGTCCACAAGAATTTATAAATACACACAATCTCTCCATTATTTTATTATTTCTGTTAAAGTTGTGATTAAAACTTGTCTGCAAAAAATAATTTTCTATCTTTCTACCATAACTTTGCTTCGCGAAAAATTTTATCCAATTTATCAGTGAAATAATTTTGGTAATTTATTTGATTTTAAAAATATTGTAACTCTCTGGGATTAATATATATAAACTCACAAATATTTATAAAATAAATTATATAAATATAATGTTATCAATAAATTACAATAAAATTTGTTTGCTTCATGTGTGATTTTACAGTTCTTTTACTTTTATCGAATTTGAAATCGCTTAGGATATTGATTTCTTTAGAATTCGTTAGTTTATTTATTTTACCTCATGATAACTTAGATAGTAAAATTGTAATTTGCTCTATAAAAGGAACCAAAAAAAAGAACATTAAAGCGAATATATTCAAATATATAAAAGATAAATTCAAAAAAGGAAATGACAGTTGTTTTGGGACATTAATAATATTTCTTATTTAGAAGTTTATCCTCAGATATGGGCAAATAAGTTTAAAATAAATTCCGATAAAGGAAAAATTTCGATTAAACATATGAGTAAAAAATGTAATATTTATCCTGTTAATAATTTTCATTTGTCATTTCAATTATCTATTTTGATCTATTTAGCTTTAAATGTAAGAAAAATTTGGATAATGTTATGTAACTAAAATTTTCAAGACAAAGTATCAAGCACACACACACACACCAATTATTCTTTAAATATACGAAACATTTGGGTGATGTTATGTTACTAAAATTTTGGAGACAAAGCATATTCAAATTCTAATCAGCTTTAAATATAGAAATATTTGGATTATGTTATGTAATTAAGTCACAAGACTCACATTGTCACAAGACAGCATCAAGTTCTAATAAACTTATGCATAGGAAAGATAATTTTATGTAACTAAAATTTTGAAAATAAAGCATCTTCAAGATTTGATAAAAAATGTAGGAGAAGTAATATAGTTATATAAAAGCATAAACTTAAAATAAATTTTGAATATACTTGTTCAATGCAAATTGTGTGTTGATTTATCTCAAAAACAATTAAAAGATTTAAATTTAAGTTACATTCATCGATATTTTCATGTTTTTTTCGCAAACAATGAACTATTAAACACATAAAAATGAATATAAAACGTAAATGATTTAAAATTTTAAAAAAACAGTCTTCAAACTTTAGATTAAAATAAAGTGATTTATAAACTAATGGAATTTTTATTTCCTTTATTTTTATGCAAATAAAAAATACAGAAATTTAATATAATATATGCAAATAAAAAATCATAAATTTACAAATGTTTATAAAGCCAAGGCTGCTAAATATGAACTGTCATAATATTATTGAAAAGTTCTGTTAGTATTAATATAAGTCGTTTGAATAAGTTTGTCATTGGAAAAGATACAAAATTTAAAACTATACTAGATATTATTTAACAAATTAATTTTCCTTTTCTGCTGATTACTAACAACACTAAGATAAATTAGACAGTTAAAATATAGCTAATTTAACCATACTGTAACTCAAATGTTATTTTGCTAATTTTTTATTAAGATTATAATTTAAACTCCAAAGTTAATAAGATATTTGTTCAACAAGAATTTTTGAATTCTTGTTAAATTTTTTAGCAAACTAAACATAGATTGAAGAATAAAAATAAGGCTATTTGTTGGTAACCTATTAATTACTCTTGCCACAAGCATGAAAGTTTTATGCAAATAAAAAGTGTTTATACTATAAAAATCTTTATATTTTAAATTAAACATTTCTTCCACATATACATATTAAATATATCAGATATGTATTTCAAGTAAGAAGTTTGAAAGCATTTTATATTTTAGATTTTCTATAAGTATTTAGAGTAGAATTCAAAGCAGGAAATGATGTTTAATACATTTTTTTGGTTTATCACTCTATCTTATCTTCTTTTATCAGAGATGACCCCTTAATGAGTAAAAATAAAACAAACGAAAGTTTTTATAATGGTAATATACATAAACAAAGATATATCATATACTTGGATAAATTTTAACAAACTCTTCTCTAAATAAAACAATGTTTATATGAAAATTTTGAGTTAATTTTTCTCACAAAATATATATAATCATTAAAAAAGGTACTTACATTGTAACATGTGGTTGATAAGAAAATTGACTTAACTATCGAAGCTGTAATATTTGGATATTACTTTTAAATTTTGCTTAGAAAAATTAAAATGTTTCCGAAGTTAATTAAAGTATATACTACAGTCAATTATGGTGATCTTTTTCAAAGCAAATCAAAATTTAAAACCATTGTAAAAGGTGTTTATTTTCTAACTTATCACTGAGAATTAAACTGGCTTAAATTATATAACCATATTATTTGTATATTTTTTAGATTTTGACTAATAAAAAACTATTTATAAAAAGGATTTATGAATAAAGTAAATTTTATTGTAATCAATAAATATGATTACTTAAGTGATCGATATTGTTTTCAGAAATATTTTACTTTAGATGATATCTATATAAATTGTTTCCTATGGATAATGTCTAGAATACAGACAGAAGTAAGGTTCTAATGAGGTTTGATAGACAGGAGTATAAACTTTGCGAAATTTGGAGCTTTTGATAAGTCTCAAACTATAATATCTGTGAAAACATGCAACGCACTTTTTAATTAGATAAAAATATAATTGCGTAACGAAACAAATGATTTGTTGAAAGAAATTTGAGTTATTAAATTGATAGTAACATCGTCAATAAAACAGCTAATACTTCTTTTAGGATTTCTGCATTTCATTTTAACTTTTCATAAAAGCGAATTTTGTATTTATGAATCTTTTAATTTAATTTATATTTCTATTAGATACTATCCTGCCTATATTGGATATTATACTTTAAATCTAACCAAAATATCGTTTGATTGTAAACCAAATGGTGAAGTCAATTTCAGTTCCTAATTTACATGTCATGCTTAAACATTAGTTACGATTAGTATCGTATACGTCACAAATGACCGTGAAGGCTGCTGTAAGTTTGATGATGTCAGTTCTATATGTTTCAATCTCAAAATCTTTATCTGCTTATTTATTTAGTAACAGATAATATATCTTGTAATTAATATAACTGACTGTGTGCGTTGAAATACATTTTATTCTGATTACATTTAATTTTAAAGGCACTTCATTTTTGAAGCTTGATATTTAAATAAATACAAATTTTAATATATCTATATAATGTTTTGTATCCCGTTGGTCTTAGTAATAAAACAATTATTCATTTATTGTTATATATTGATAAAGAAGGAAAAGATTCTTTTATTTACTATAAATTTTATATGGCTTATGAGAATTAAAACAAATGCGCATGTATTTTTCAATCTCCACATTTGCCATAATTACGTTCATTGGAATGAACTATGCCTTTCATTGGTTTCTGAAGGAAAAACTAAGTAACGCCTGTGAAAAACAGACAGGCAGATAGTGAAAATATAACTTCCAGAAGCAATATATCTTATGGAAAAAGCTATTATATAAATACGCTAAATAATTGCAAAAGAAGCATTATTTCGTAATTATACATTTCACATGAAAGCAATAAACGTCCACAAGAATTTATAAATATACACAATGTTTCCATCATTTCTGTTAAAATTGTGATTACAACTTCTGTAAGAAAAATAATTTTCTATCTTTATACCATAATTTTGCTTCATGAATAATTTTGTTTAGTGAAAAACTTTATCAAAATTATCAGAGAGATAATTTATTGGATTTTGAAAATATTATAACTTTCTAGGATTAACAGATTTATGTATATAACCTTATAAAAATGTTTGAAATTTTCAGTTAAATGAAAAACTTTAAACGCGCTACTCCGAATTATTTTTAATCATCCTGATATTTATAACAAAGGATGTAATAAAAGGTAAGTAAAGTATATTTTTCACTAAAATGATTTTACATTAATTACTTGGATTTCAAAATAAGTTTCAAATAATGTAAACAAGTTTTTCAATTATTAATATGAAAAATAAGTTACACTTGGAACTCCATCTCCAATCATATTTAAAATATTTCAAAATTGCTTCTTAATTTTAAAGTCCAAGTTTTGCTTAAAGCAAACTTCAAATGATTTAGAAACAAATGAATTACAATCTAAAATCATTTAATCCGTTAAGATTTTTCATTCAGCGTATACTTTATTTATACTGAATTTATTAGAAGCTAATGCAAATAAGTGGTATCTGTAAGCTAAAATAATACCATTGTTTGTAGATGATTCATTAAATATTAGCGATAATAACATGATATGTTTTAAAACTATTTCTGCATTTTTATTCCAATAAATATAAAAAAAAATTCATAATAGAAAAAAATATTAAATCCTAACTAGAATACAATAAGTAAATCTTAGTTTATATAGTATATAAATTATAAAAAACAAAATTTAAATCAAATATTTATACGTTCAAATGTTATTATTTGCATAGTAATGGTAGATGGAATATATATATATATATATATATATATATATATATATAATTTATATAATTGTTTTATATAAAAGCATATCTTGATCTTATAAAAAATCAAGTTTTTTAATATCCATGAATATAAATAAATTTCCCATAATTTCCTTTAAAAAGTTATAACAAATAATGAAATCTGTTTTATAAGAGTGTTAAACCTTTATACCAGCTAAGTAAGAAAAATAAAATTATCTAATAGATTAAATTGTAAATAAATTTCCAAACTATGTTTTCTTTTTATATATTTTCATCTGATTTAAACATTCTTACTGTTTTTGTAACGACACATATATCTATATATTTGACACATACGTTTTACTTTATAAGCTTTATCTTATCATTCATCACCGAATTTTGTAATCATTATTAGAATGATCAGGAAATACTCACCCTATTGAGAATGGTCCACACTCGGATCAAATCATTGAGAATGAAGTTGCTTCACTCAAGAAGCAGGAAAAATGAAAAGTCATGCGAGGTTTTTCTGAAAATTGCTGTCCAGAGCACCTTGCCTTAGGAGAGGATATCTGCGGCTCGAGTCCCGCTTTAGAAGCGGAGTTTTTCCCCGCTGGGACTCCGGGGATGAGAAGGCCGGACTACATCGGCCAAGTAAGGGCATTTTTTGTTCCGGACACCTGGAGGAGCGCTCACCGGGGTCTGAGACGTCGCTGTCCGACAAACCGTCGCTCTCCATCGATGCCAGGTGTCGGGGCTCAATCTGCACACGCACCGTGATGGGACATTTCGAGACATACACTTCCATGTCCATCGAGTCATTGTCCCGGCGAGGAGTGTCGCAGCCATCCGGATCTATGATCTCAATATCTTGAGGGGATGGCACAAACTCATCGAGGCACAATTGCATCATCATTAGTTCTCGGTTCCGCATACGCCCTTTCTTCTTGAGATTCAGGTTAGGTGGAGGTTTGGCCACTTTATTATAACATTCTGGATTGGAAACTTGAACGGTTTCTTTCTTTCTTGAGCCATTAGCATCATTGGTCTTGGGCTTTGGTTCCGGTTTAATCTCTTCCTTAGCTGGTTTTCCTGGCTTTCCATTTGCTAAACTCAGTGACTGCTTTCTTTGTGGTTGAGGTGGCATATCGAATGTTTGTGGTACGCAGAGAAAGGGTCCGCTTGAAGACGGCTCGTTACTCTTGTCTTTCTTGTCATCAATCAAAAGACTCGTCAATAGGGAATTCTCCGTGGAAGCGTGATCATCAGTGATTGGAACGACTTTTGACCCAGAGTCATGTGATTCAAATGTCAAAACAAATGCCGCAACAATAACAAATCCCCCGAGGCCCATGATGACCGGTCCGACATAGGTCAGGTTGTGAAGATGGTAATGCCGGTCCCGATCGGTCACCTCTATCGTGCTGTTACCAGATTCCTGGATGACTGTTGATAAAGTGTCCGCGTAGAATCCCACTACAGACATGGTGGTACCAATGATGAGTAGAATCATGCCTCCACTCAGAGCTTTGCAGGTGAGCCACACACACTGGACGGTTACTTTGTTGCGTATGCTCTGGAGGGTGCCAACCTTCTTTTTCTCTTCCTCCTTCTGTTTCTGCAGTTGCGCGAGTTGGGAGTTTGTTAGGGGCTGGTGTGAAAAAGCTCGTTGCCGGCTCTTACCAGGAGGGGGTGCACCTCTTCCTGTGTTTTGCTGACGCAGTTGCCTGCCTATGACAGCCGCGCTATTCATTTCGCTTCTATTACTGTGTCAAACAGCAATCGGCAACTTGGAAGTCGGCAAAAATAATTTTTTGATGTCGCAAACTTAGGAGGAGGGGCTTAACGAATTCCGCGCTAAATGTTCCACGTAAATGTGGATTTTTTTCTCAAGGAGGGATTGGCAGAATCCTCAACAAGACAAAGTGTTCCTCGCAGCAAGTGCTGATCCTCAGTGGAAATCTCTTCTTGTCAAGAAAGGGAGCAACGTGCACTCAGGAGGTCATCAGCGGATCTGAGCCTTTCCTTCCTCTCGGAGCGGAGGAGGCGAGGGCGCATGCGCCGCATCCACCTCCATCTCGGAGAGCAGGAAAGACTTTGTGATGCAATGTGAGACTGGCTCCCCCAGCATTTACATCGCTTCACACCTCTCCTTTCTTTTACTTTGTAAATTTCCCCCTATTTTAATTCGACTAGGTGACATCAATACCCATTTACTTATATTTAAGATAACGTTCTTTATTGGAAACAGCTAAAATTATTTTCTGGTATGATACTTATCCCTCAAGATCAACTAAAATACCCAAATCATAAATCATATTATTTACTTTTATTGATTTTCATGATTTTTGAAAACTCGTTTATTATAATTAATAAAACATCTCGTTAAAATATAAGATGTAAGAAATTATAGCGTCTTATTTTTAAGTGTTTCAGAACAGTTATAGTTATACATCAGTTAATATTTACTTGAAAATTTTTCTCTTATTTATGAGATAAGTATATCATATAAGTTATCTATAATACTTTCAACTTGGGAAGATTATTTAAAGTAAATCCCTTTTTATGTTTCCCATTTTAGAAAAGCAAATTATTATTATTGAAAACAAATCCTTCTTCTACATTTGTATATGAAAATTATGTAGATAGAAACGCTTAAATTAGATGGAAAATAAAAATAAATGCATTATTTTTGCACCAATTTTTTCCACGAACTGTTTCGCCATTCTGTCTAATCGGTCTGCGTTGAAACTCCCCCTGGAATAACATGAATGATAACTGGAATTACACTTTAGATAACGACTAAAAATTGTCTCCGGGTGTGTTCCAAGAATCATTTCCAGACTAATCAATATAAAAATAACAATTAATGGATTTTTATGACTGTTATTTATTTATAAAAAGTAAGATAAATGGAATATGCACTAAATAAAAAAGAACAAATTATTATTTTTCTCGATACTCCTCGAAATCAGAACTATTTTGTTATATTTAATGAACTATTTGTAAATGACTTAGAAAGATTTTATGATTAGCTGCTAGTATTAACTTTTCATATAAATATCTAATAAAATATCCTGTATAGAAACAAATGTTTTGCAATTTAATGATATTGAATTTTTAGTCAAAATATATATATATATATATATATATATATATATATATATATTGTAAATGAAGCTGATTTACACAAAATTTGAGAAAAAATTTCCATTGAATAACCCAAGAAATCAAAAAAGAA
The DNA here is from genome assembly GCA_026290005.1 of Latrodectus geometricus. Lineage (NCBI taxonomy): Eukaryota > Metazoa > Arthropoda > Arachnida > Araneae > Theridiidae > Latrodectus > Latrodectus geometricus. The sequence continues at coordinate 364,303 of JAPDSC010154288.1, forward strand.
TCTAAACTAATACCATTTGTGAAGACACAAAAAAATGTTTAGTGTACATTTAATACAATATTATTCACACTTCAAAAATATGGATTTAAAATAAAATAAAAAGTATTAATAGTATGAAATGAATTAGTGTTAAGTGGTCACATTTTAATGTTTATTTAAGAATAAGTATATATAACAGCTAAAGAAAATGTAAGTAAAAGTAGGCATGGAAAATAGCTTGGTCAATATGAAAAAATATATAAAATAAAATTTTTAGTTTGAAATCCTAATAAAGGTTTTTTTAACAAATTAAACTATGTATATAGATAAATTTTATAATACTCACCAGAATGTTCTCAAGTATATACCATCAAAATACATGTGGAATATATTTAAATGTTGATAAATATTTTCTTAAATATGAAGTTCACACATTCAAGGAAATATGAAAAACATTTCAATTGTCCCTAGAATACCAAAAAAAAAATTCCGATAACACTAATTATTATTGAACAAAGAAATTTTTAGAATGTTCACATTCACAGTGTGATTCATCTTGGTATAAAACCTTCGATTTCAGTTGCTTTTATGTTTAAATTTCCATCAAAATACTGATCACCTGAAAAAGAAATTTAGGAATTTTAAACTAACCTAACCCTAAGTCTGATTCAATAAGTTTGTTAAGAAATCTACGAAATATTTAAATTAACTTATAACTTCTTAGGAAAATTTAGATAATTTGGTAAATTCACAAAGATACATTGAGAATTATGAAAAGAGCATGAC
>JAPDSC010154288.1:373427-397463 GCA_026290005.1 Latrodectus geometricus
TATATAAAGACGTGTTCAAATTATTTTTTAAAGTTCCTTATGATCTATCTAATCGAATTATTTTTAACAATCGCAATAAAAATTTTATTTGTTTATTAAAGATAGTAAAATGTACTTTATTTTTGAAACACATTTCTTATTTATTATATTTTATCTTAAAACCTGGAAACACAATATCTCTCAGCAACCAGCAAAACACATGCAAATTTTTTGTTCTTTATGCAATTATTTCAAATAATTGTTCTTTATTTAGTTTTATTTAGTATTAAGTTTTTTCAATTTAATGTCAAAGTTTATTTTTATTAATTTTGTGTTAATCTATAGGAATGCTGCAGTATTATGCAAAATATAAATTAGTTTAAGTGTTTATCAATGTCATTATTTAGAAATGAAAAATTTGTTAATTTTTTATAATGTAGAAGAATAAATATTTGTCTCCATCCTAAGCAAAGGTGATTTTCCAGCAAAAGTGGTTCAAATTCAACTTTCATCAACTGAAACTAATTATAATTTAATGAGAAATTTCTGAAAAATTGAATATACTTCAAAAGTTAGAGAATAGTATTTAAGTTTCGTTTCTAAAAAAAGCGGTTATTCTCATAAAAGAGTAGGACAATGTGGTATAAAACCAATATTAATCTCAATAAGTAAGAGAAAATAGACACATTTCTCTCAAAAACCGAAGAATTACATTAAAATAATTGAGTGATAGAATGAATCAAGATGTATTTAATATTGCCTCAATTTCAGTAAGAAGAATTTTGGTTCAAAGTAAAATTACCGTCAAGACTAACTCAAAAAATATAAAAAAATAAAAAATAAATTTAAAAAAAACCAAAATTACGCCGAAAATGGCTAAATTATGAATTTCTTAGGATAAAATTGTAGAAAAGATGTCAAGAAATGAAAAGGAAAAGGTAAAAGACAAACATATTTGTGTTCTATAACTCTGTTAAATCTATTAAAATTACTAGTAAATTAAAACTATTTAAATTTAGTTTGAATTAATTTTGTTCATAGATTGGTTTTTTGTTTTATAACAGTTTAATTGCTTTAATAAAAATTTTATTAAATTCTAGGTGTGTTTTAAAGATGAATTCATGTTTCAAATTTCTGATGAATGCAATTAATATTTCAGAAAAAGAATAGGAAGGAAATTCAAACCTGAATGTGTAGTTCAGACTGATAAATATCTCACACAAGTTATGGATACGGAGTATGTTTTTTGTGTATGATCCAGATCATCTTTACATTGTAGAAGGAACTCTGAAGCAGGACTAATATATATATATATAAATTCTCGGAACCCGTTTCATATCCCAAGTAAATTATTTCTATCTAAATAATGATTTCATTTTCATGCATGATAAAGCACCCAGTCATGATTCTAATAAAATTACAAAATTTTTGCAAAAAAAAAAAAAAAAAAAAAAAAAAGATTTAAGTATTGCCTTTAACTGGAAACACCCCAGATATGAATACCGTAGAAAACGTATGGGCGATTGTCAAGAGAGAATTTAAAAAAAAGAAGACAATTACATAGCAAGCTTTAATTGAAGACTTCATCAAAATATAGCATCATAATGTAGATATAAAAGAAACATTAAAAATTCTACTAAAGAGTAAGCCAAAAAACGTTAAAATGCTCATTAAGAACAAAAGAATGTTTAAAAAATATAAAATTTCACTTATAAAGTTATAATTTTATAAAAAGGTTAAAACGGCAAAAATGACCTTTGAATTTAATAATGTGAATACGTGTGTATAAAAGTTTTACGTATGTATGTAAAATTTCTCCTTATTCAGAGCGTTTTTAATATCTCAAAACTGCACAAGCTACTCTCCAAATAACCTTTTAACTGAACAATAAAAAGAGGTTGTTTAAAAATAAAGCCAAAATATTTTGTTTTTATTTTCTGTCTTCTTTTCATGAGGAGTGACTTCAAAGGAAGCCACTCCTTATTAAAAGAATGAATGATAAACCAGAAAGCTTAATTACATTTTTAAAAATCTGAGAAAAGTCTCAGATTTTTTAAAATGTAATTAAAATTTCTGGTTTGTATAAAATGTTCAGCTTTAAAATAATACATTAAATAACATTTTCATTTGTGAGAAATACCTTAATATTGTAAATATGTTTTATATTAATAATCTTTTTCGTGACTTTTTCAATTTAAGTGAAACTCTTATATTTTTAAAGTTATGCATTATGAATTCTGAAAATGCTATAAAGTTTTATATTATTTGTTATTATTATAATCTGAAACACTATAACGATCATAAAATGGATAAATATATGTTACATGAAAAATTCAACATATCTTTGCTAAACTATTCCAAAGAATTATTTTTAACGTAAGCATGTGTAATTTACCTAAGCGTACATATAAACTGGCTAAACATAACTAATCACACCAATGAAATAATATATCTTGAATATGGATTATTTACATAAGGAGTTAATGTTAAGATAAGATGTTAAAAAATTCATTTAATGAGCTGAATACTCTGATGTACACTGATGACTCTTCGATAAACATAACTGTGAAAGATAGCCTCAACACATGTAGTGAAATTTAGCATTGACATTTGTATTTAACTATTAGATAGCGTTTGTATGTTCTGCCCAATTAATTTAATACTTGTTAGTATTCAGAAACCAAAAGAATTATTCATTTCAAAATTTTTCAACAATTACTGTTTAAAAATTTTCCTATTTTTTTTTTTTTATATAAAATTTAATGCCATGAGACAAAAAATAGAAAAAAACACTTACTAAATTTAATTTTATGTACCGCTAATTTAATTTAATTGTTATTTTATATTATGAATTTGACAACTTTATAATATTGAAACTGTAAAAATATTTAATTCATAACATAAAATGAATTAAGAACTGAGGCACCAATGTATTAATAGATTAAAAAATTCAAAATGTTATTATTTCTGGATGTTAAAAATGATATTCTTATAAAAAAATGTAAAGTAAAACTGGGTCTTATGAAAGTATTGAAAAAAGATATGAACTTCAAATATATATGAATTTATGAAAAAGTAAAAACGATTTACAGGTAAGAATCTATGCAAAATGAAAAACTCGAAAATTTAATAAATTTTACAAACGGAGAATAAAAATCACGAAATTTTAAAATTGGATGTTAATTTTATTCATATAAAAAATCTCATTTTATGTGATATATTTTTAGTTCGATTGACATATCCATTTCATGAGTTTCCTTTATCATATTATTTAAAAAATAAAATATGAGTTTTTAAGAAGCTAACCAATAAAATTCTTGCACTTTTTTGTCACTAAGTGAACAATATGCTAATGAGTGTATCACGTGACCTTAAAGCTGTAGGTTGACTGTAGAAATAACTGTAACTTTAAAAGCAAGTCAACCATGCTCTTTCATCAATCCCAATTCTTACAGTAGCAAGACAAATAAAAGTGTCTCTGGATTTCATTCAGCGTTCTCTGATTTACAACTTTAAAGTAGATTTATCAGTTGATGCCTCAAGTAGTCGAGTTTAGCAAACTCTTGGAGATAGGGTTGAGACGGAAAGTACTGTAAGACATTGGTTTCAAAAATTCATATCGGGTGATTTAGAACATTGAATCAGAATTTCACCAATCACGTATGAACGTTTTTACGTCTAAAATCTTCGAGTTTTACAGCAAGGAAGTTGCTGGAGGCCAATGAAGATTGCAGCAAGCACTAAGAGTAAGTAGGTTTTACTTTCTGTAAATTGCTTACAATTCGACCATTAAAAATGACAAGAATTTGTGGGTTACCTTTTAAATTGTGAATTCCTTATTTTTTATTTTTTACACATTATAAAGAATTTACTTATTATTGTATTTGATCTTTAATATATACATATTTTAGCTCTTCCTTTGTTTATAAGCAAATATTTGTAAAAATTATCAATCGATTTATCATCAATTTTTCCTTTGAAATTAAAAGAATAATCTGTCAAATGTAAAATAGAATACCCATTAGTTATTCCCATCTCAATATTTAGTTTAGATTTTTTTTTAAAAACAATCTGTTTACATTTTTCTAAACTTAGAAAAGTAAGTTGACATTTCTTATCTTTCAATTTCAGAGTATTGAAATAAGAATTGCTATTGCAGAATTCTTCCATCGTCGTTTATTACCGAACATTTTCGGAAAATACTTTCTTCACGTTTTACAAATGGCATCTTTCTCTCCTAATCGAAAATCTTTCCAGGTTAACCAGCGGGGTTGGGATTTTTATTTGAAATATTCTTAAAATTCTAACAGAGCGATTTGGCATTGACAAAACACGTTTTTCTCAAACATCAAATGTGGAAGCGAGGGGTGTATCCCAGGCGAATCGTCGTGGAAGCATGGACCATTCGTTTTTTGATTGGGGATAGATCGAGAGATAAAGATCGAGAAGGACTGGATTGGCGATAGATCGTGAGAACAGATATTGGAAAGTTATATTAAAATAAATAGAACTCTTGAAAAAATGTAATTCCATGTTAAACTTACTTATCTTACTAAAAATACTTACCTTTTCAAATGAATATAATGAATACGAGAATTTTTCACCAAATAAAAAAAAACTAGTGAGAATAGAAATGGCAAATAAAAGAAACTATTCATTTAAGAAATATTATAATAACTTTTCCCAAAACTTATATTTCAAAAGCATCTGTATAAGACCAATACTTGGTGGGTGTTTTTTAAAAGTGTGTCAACAATTTTTAAGGACAACATTAAAACGAAATTAAATAATACTTATATACATTTTAAAATTAAAAAATATCTGATGGTAAATAAAAAAATATTGCTATAAAATATGATTTTACATATTATGCGCAAAATAAGAAAAACAGCATTAAAACTATAGTAATTTTAAAGTGCCAATTTTTTGGAGAAAATCTACATTAATATTCATGCCATTAAGGTATTAAAGGACATTGATCAAACGAATTGTTTAAGTAAAAAGAAATGTACCTAGAGGTAAAAGTGTTTGACATTTTATCATGCATACACTTATTCATGCTAATAATATATACAATACTTTAATTAATACGATAATCAAACATTCTTTGTTGATTTAACTAACATGAAATTTTTAATTATTTTGCGTAAATTTTTAAGAGTTAAGATATTTGTCAATCGCAATTAAAAATTATGTTTTTATAAAATCCTTGCATAATAGTGAACAATAACTTAACTACAATGCTTTTACTAAACAGTTCAGTTTTGCTATAACAAGCAAAATAAATGTATTCCTTATTATAACAAAACTGAATACTTTAAAATGTGAGCTAGCCAGAAGGGGATTATGACCTTTTAAAATTATTCCCATAGAAAGTATGACAAGAAAGATAATATTAACAAAACTAAATGCATTCGTTCGGAATAACAAATATGAATGTTTAAAAATATGAGAAAAATTTTTTTTAATTTTATAAAAGCTGAAATTTTTATACAGTTGAATTATTATTTCACATTAATTTTGAGAAAACTAGGATATATAATACTAGAGATAACTAAGATAATGTAATACTTATAATTACTTTTATGGTTGGTAATTTGGCTTAATTAATGAATGTACAAATAATTGAAAATTTAAAGCGCTTTGCATTTGAATAATTTTTTGTCTACTTATCTACCAGATATTGAGAATGTAAAAAAATTTTCGTTTTTTAAGCACATATTACATGTTTTATTTTAACTTCAAAGTTGTCTTCAAAAATAATGTTGATTTTACTGTTTAGCTAAATATTTAGAAATAGTCACAACGACTGACAGAGGGTCTCACAGTGGCCTAATGAGCTCTTTAAAGAGAAAAGTCTCGGATTCGATTCCAGCCTGTGAAATGGAACTGTGGGAAATGGTTGGGTTTCTGATTACTGCATGCACGTCCGTCAAATTAGGTGTTTTGACTCCTCGTAGAAGAATATTTAACGATTCGACTATTTAAAGACACTTTAATATTCACAGCGGAAATTGTATTTTGGGAAGAATTTTTATAGATGGTATATTCACGTGTTGTTCATTAGTGGGAGGAATCTTTCTCTTTGAAGTCCTACCACTAAGGATGGGTGTTTAACGGAGTTTCTTTCCTTGCCATTCGTCAATACACCTTGAAAGGAAATATGCTTTGAAGTTTCACATGCAGTAAAAAAGACAATAATATGCAGCTAATAATAAGCTTTACAATATTGAATAATATACTATTAAGTCTAGAGGATGTCGACTACGCTTTGACAGGCATTTGACTGATATGCGCAACATCTACTTCCCGTTATTCTACAGCTATTAGAATCGAACCTGAGAACTTTTACATATGTGTATAATCTTTTGTGGATGCTTTTTTCGAGACAGTGGTCCACATGCATTTGCCTTAAGAACGACGAAGTTATCTCAAAAATTATCCTTACATTTGTGATTTCTAAAGACAAAAGATGATTGGACAATAATACATTGTTCCTGACAGATAGATATGCACGTAGAAAGCAAAATAAATCTCTCGTTTTCTATTGTTCAACGCTGGCCTGTTATTGAAACTAAGATAGCCCACAACAAAATATGTAGTTCCTTGGGTGATTCACTGTAGATAGTAATCCGTGTTCTTTTGCTTTAAAAGAAGTAACTGAAAAAATCCCAAGCATCCACATGGATGGATGTAAGTACAGAAAACTGACAAATAACAATCAAATTCATGTTACTTAACAATGGCTAAAATCAAACATCAGTAGCTGCATTCTGTAGAAAGCATTCATATCGCAAATGAGGTTTCAATACGAATCATATTTTAAGAACTGAGACTTCCCAGGATCGATTCCTCAAATAGTGTCCCTCTATTATTTAACTATCAAGATTCAATTTATATTCTTTTTCCATACTTTGATATTCTGTAATTTGACTTTTTATATTGTCAAAAAGTTTATTTTAGAATAATAATACTTCAACTTTAAAAATTCTCTATTATCTTTCTTTAAATATAAATAAAGAAACAGAAATGAACGGGAGTGTACAAATCTGCTTTGATAAATTTTAATTCATAGGTTTCCAATTTTATTTTAAGATCTAAATATATATTCACGTTGATTAAATTTTAAAAAAAATTATTAAAAAGCAAAATTCTGAAATATATACAATTAAAGTTTGCATAAGTTTAGAAACTTATGCAAATTTTAACAAGACACAAGAAGAGAAAAAAATGTCTCTAATAATACGCAAGTATAATTTTGGCCTCTGACATATCGTATTAATTATTCATTTGCATAATAAATTAATAGGTTTATTTGCATCAATGAGAAATTTACGCAATTAAATATTATATATTTTTAAATAAACAAAATTTTCATTAAAGTAAATTTCTGGTATAAATTCATTATTTTGAGTTTAATAATTTTTAAAATGTAATAAATTCTTTTCGGCCATATTGAATTTATAAAATAATAATGAAGTGAATCCCATTCAGAAATATTTTATTTATTGCTAAATAATTAATATATATTCTAATCTTTTTTTAATAAAGGGGCAATTTTTTCCTTCATTCTTACAGAAAAAATGTGAATTTGTGGTTAATAGTATTTGTTTAAAAACCAAAGAGAAATTAATCTTTATGGGAAAAAAGAGATAGAAAGTAAAAAAATTTAACTTTAGGTTCAATTAAAAATAATATAAACTATCATCAATAATTTGACAGAAAATTATTGTACCAATTTCATAATTCTAGTTAAGGATTTTCTTCAAATCGTTGTATATTGTATTGACTTTCTTCAAATAGTGACTGAGTTATCACCTTTTAGTTAGCACATTCTGAATTTTTCATTTCTATAGCTAATCAATAGCTAAAGTAATCAAAGGATGACTTACAATTACAATCGTCAATATTTTTATCTGATCACCTGACTTTTGAGTCACTATGTTTATAAGAAAATATACGGTGTTGTACTTTGTATATACATAGTACAACCTTAGTTGATTGATTGGAGGACGTGTGTGCTGCACCTAGCCCAAAATTTGCCTCAACCAGTTAGGTAGGTAGAAGCTGCTGCGTGGAAGTCTTCGCTATTTAGAAATAGGATCTAAGCAGAAGACCCCTTCAATTCTTGACTTGCTCCACCCCTTGAGTATTATTTCACTCTAGGGGTGGAGTGAAATAATACTCTAGGGGTGGAGAATTTATTTATTATTGGAGAATATTGACCTATTTGACGTGCTTGGGTAACAAGCTCTATCCACCTTTAGTGAACACGAAGGTTATTTGTTTGAGTCGGGATTTGAACTCACTGCCTTCCGACAATGCTCTAACAAACCAGATTGGAGGATGAAGATTTAAAGTAATGCGTGGAAATAAGCATGATTGTTTTGTAATTGGAAGGTCTGTTGAATTTAATGTTGCAGTAGATAAAAATCTAAGAAGCTGAAGGAGATAATCATTTAGTAAAAAAAAAAAAAATAATAAAATAAAAAAATAAAAAAATCCGCGTAATGTAAAACTATCGTAATATAGAATAATTGATTAAATGAAAGATAAGTGGAACCTTATCATTAGTGGTAACAATTTATTTGCTGTTTAATAAATTTCAATTTATAGATAATTGACTTAAAAAATAAATGAATAAACTTAAAAAATATTCATACTGATTCACTTTTTTTTCATTATTATTATTTTAAGTACAAGAGTAATATTTTTCCCCAGGAAGGAAAATTTTTAGAAATAAACTCTTATCAGCCATCATTCCAGAAAAACATCCAGTTTCATGAGAGTTAAAAATATCTTGAGTATTGTCCTTTTTAAACTCCCTATCTCACACAGCTACTTAGAAATTTCCTTTTGAACTAAAAAACTTTTCCTACTGATGGTCCTTGTTAATAACTGTTTTCTTTCTGCACTTTAAGCACAAGTCTACATGATATCAGTAACTCTAAATAATTTGGGATCTTCTACGAGTCTGTGTTAAAAAGCATTTTCTCTCTCTTCCAAAGCCTCGTAAGTCTTGGAAGCTTATTTATTTAAATATCTAAAATGAACAAATCACTAGTTTGTATTTTGCAATGCTTTCTAGAATACATATTCTATAAGTCTTCTTCTAATATCATCTTCATTTTTCCAAATCTCTTTTATCAAAAGTTTCTGCGAAATTAAAATACTGAAAAAGAGTTTATTTTTTAAGGAAAAGTTTTGTCATTTCTTCCAACATTTTAATTATTTCCATATAAAAAGAAATCAATAGTTTCGATCTCTTACTCATTTTTTAAGAAATAAAATCCACGGCTGTCAGCAAAGCTGCGCAAACTAAAAATGAAAAGTCGTCATATTTTCTAGGTTATGAATGTATTTCGTTCGAAGAAAATGTTGGGACGTGACTCTATTCACTTCACAATAAAAATGCCAACTCTAGATATTTTTGCTTTTGATCATAAATTTTTCCTGAAAAAGGATGTAAATCTTCATTTCAGTTGTATCAGATGGACTCGAGCTCAAAATGAATTTCTTGCTTAACATTCTTTCTTCACTAACCTATTTACTTCCAGTTAAACAATTTTTTTGTAATTAGGACAACTATTAGGCCATTATCATCCGAATACATGTGATATATACAAAGAAAATAATAAAAGGAAGTAATTTTAATCATATATATATAGCAAATTAAAAATTTTTTGTTTATTGATATTGTAGTATGATTGAAAAATAGGTTACTCAAGAAAGTTTTGTGTAAAATAACAAGAAAATATTCTTCCTTAATAACAAGAAAATAAACTCTACGCCGATCCTCAACCCTACATTTCCTCTGAGATTCGAACCCATTTTCTCCTAATAGGGAAACAAAATTCTCATTCAGAATTCTAACACATACATGGTATTTCAGTTAAAAGTTAATAAACTTCTAGAATAATACAGAAACTGGTATAGTTACATTTAAAGAAAATTCTTTAAATGTAAAATATAATTTAATGCAGCAGATATCTTCAGAAGTTGAATAATATTAGCAACCAAGCTTAATTAAAAGCTCTTTAAAGTGTAAAAAAATTAGGATAGTGAAGTTTTTTTTTTTTTTTTTTTTGTGCATTGATAATGTTGCACCGCTAGACAAGAACATCTTTACGGAATTTTTTGAAAAAGTAAAACAGAACGTCTTTGCAGAGAATAGATCATTATGAAACAACTGCTATCTTAACCTGCTTGTCAGAAACTTTTCAACGCATTATTTACCCAGTGAAGATTGAAGTCTTACTCATTTTAAATTGTCAATGTGAGGTCTATTTAAATTTTGACCATTAGGACTGAAAGCAATCTTGGCTCCTTTCCGGGAACTCGGGAAAATGACAAATTTGAGATAAAAATTTAATAACCAAGGAAAGATCTGAAAACAAATGCAGTGAAATTCAAGAATCATATCATTGGTGACATTATCTGGTTCTGGAGTTTTATTTAACGGAGATGTTTTATTAACGTCATCCACTTCAATTTTACTGAAACTAGATCATCCTTTCCACAGTATTTTGTGTTTCCTTCCTCTTGAATAGATTAGTGAAGATTATACAGTCATTTGAAAAGGATTTTTTGAGAATAACATTTAAACAAGATAGATTTTTTCCCGACACTGTTAATATCATTGTCAGCTAAAAATATTTTCCAAGAATTTAATCTAGCTTCTTAACATTTTTTCTTATTTTTTGACTAACTTGAAAATAAATTCCTTTAAAAATAATTTTGTTTATTTGTGACTTTTTGGTACTTTCATTGGGCTACATTTAACTGCTTACGCATACAAGCTATTTCAATTGCTTACCAAGGAACATTACTCTTATCAACTTTTGTACATGGAATGGGCATCCATGATTTCATAAACATAACTATATTTACAGATGATACAAGATTGTCAGTTGAAATTACATCTGTACACAATTTGTCAATTGAGTGCAAGTGACAAAAAGAAATGCCATTAAAGTATTTACTTTGGAAACGAAACAAGTCAGTTCATTTAATATGAAAGAGTAGGGATTTAGAGCAACGAGGTGTAAGATTTCTTGGGGTTGGGGTGAGTGATTTCGAAAAAGAATATCTAATGATCAAAAAGAGAAACCGAATTTTGAATTTTCCAATTTTCAATAAGAGGTGAGGGTTACAGATGACAGCAGTAATATTTATGTAATTTCTACCCAATGTTAATTAGAATGCTGGACCACAAATTTTATTAACAATAGAAAGTTTTCACGTATTAAAAAGGCCACACAACTTAAGTCCATTTCAGTCAAAAAATAGACTGAACCACGTAATGTTTGCTATTAAAATCCATGCCTCAAATTAAAGAAGAGGAATTAATCTATGATAGCAAGGAACGAAGTTTTTGCAAATCCATCTCTATATAGTTCCACATGATTTGAAGCAATAGGAATGCCAAGTAATGCTAAATGCATTTAATTTAATCCCCGTGTGACCACACACATCTATTATATGTCTTTTTAAGGTCCATAGAATCCAGTAGACGTCATGGATCTCTTTTGGGCATCATAAATACTCCATGATAAAATATGCACTGGTCGGTCTTCTGTCTATCACATATGGATGTCGGATGGACATCTGCGATGGATGAGTTTTGAGGACTGACATTTGGATCTGTAATGAACATAAGTTATGTGTCCATGATCAATGTAATTTGATAGTCCATAGTGGATGTAATTAAAATATCCATAATGGATGTTATCTAGATATATATCAAAAGCACGTAGTTAATTAGAACCGTATCCGTATTTTTTCTTCTGTTTTTGTTTCTTTAATTTTAAATTATTGTTTTGCTGAATAAGTAAGACAAATTTGCCGAATAAGAAAGAAAATATTAAAATAAATAAAAATAATTACCTTTTCCTTACATCGATTCTTATTTTAGTGTTTTGAAATAACTTACTTTTATTTCAAATAAGTCGTTAGAATAGAAAATAAAGTCTGAAAAAACTAAATATACAGTGTTATATAAGTATTGAAAACGCACAATGTTTAAATGTATTTTTACTTTGATTTAAAATTGTTACAAATATATTTAATGTTATACAACATCTCTACTGCATTTATTTAAAAAATTGTTTTGATAAAATAGAATGTCCTTACATAATAATCTTTTTAGGAGATCATTAAATTTCTCAGTTATTTTTAAGCTAAAAAAATGTAAAAATTGGAGAAAGTATAAAAATTACTAAAAGAAAATTTTTTATTCTGCAAAATAACTTTCAAAAATAGAAACCATTAAATTTCTACGTCCTTCAAGTCAAAATATTTTTCTTCTAAAGTAAATTTTATTTATTATTTTTTCTCAAAAAAGAATTTATGCATTTCTCTTATTGATTTCATCAAGATAAAGATTATTATTATTAAGATTGGATCCAATTAATGAAAGTAATTTTTATGACAGCTATAATATCAGGATTTAATATTTAATTAGTACACTTTTTCCTACTGAGTTAAAAATCTGTGAGTGTTTTTTTATTGAATATTAAATTATAAATAAATATTCAAGATTTAACTGCTTGGAAAGAAAAAATTTACATTTACATTTAGAAATTTTATATTTTGAAATATTAGTCCAACATTTCGATATATGTTGGACTAATATTTCAAAATACTTATTAATTAACAGTTATGTTTTTATTTTGAAAATTAATTCACTCATCAAAATTAAGTAATGTGTCATTTAGTAATTTATAATGTTTAAAAAACGTTTCATGTATTTCTCAATTTCAGCAAGTTTATTTTCCTTTTATTAGATTTTAAAAAAATGCAAAAATATTTATATTTGAAAATTAATCTGTATTAAAAATATGTAAACCTTTGATGTGACAGTTTAATCCTATGGCATCAAAGGCTAACATATTTTTAATACAGCTCAATTTTATATCTGGAATTCAAACTATTTCTTGGATTTAAAAAGAAGTTGAGAAACATGGTATCAGTAGAATTAAGAACGAAACGCATTCTTAAAATCGAGCAAAGTTTTTTGAATAAATATAATTTCTATTCAACTTTCGTACATGAGTGTGATTTAATAATTGATACTCCGATTTAAAAATATTAAAATTCTTTCAATTTTTCATGGTATTCCTTTAAAGCTTATTCTTAGCAATTGATTTCTCTGCAGGCTACTAGCAGCAATAAATAAAATGGGACGTACCTAAGTTTAACCTAAATTTTAATTTTTTTAAACATCTATTTTTAATTTCATTTTGTGTGTGTGTTGATCTCTTGGGATGATTTATATAATTTGAATATCATTAAAAGACATGTACATTTCATCACAGTAAATATCAGATATATTTATTTTTAGATGTTGATCGAAAATCCCTTTTTTCTTTAGTAAGTGTTTCATATGTTTTTTTGCTAACTTTCAAAATTTGTTTATAAATAAGATGAATCTAGTTTTCAAATTATTGAAAAATTATTTATTTATAATTAGTTAGCATGTATATATGTATAAGTAATTATTTTATTGTATAATAGATGTATAAGATGTATTTTATGTGTAAGAGATTTATTTATAATTAGTTAGCTTATATATATGTAAAGATTTAAAAAAGTAGGAATTTCTCAGAAATTGAATCCCTTATTGACCATGAAACATTTATTGAATGAAAATGATAAATATTATAAAACTGGTATTATGAAATTGTGCAAAATCACAGATCAATGAAGGAAATTGGAGCTTTTTTTTATGAGATTAGGATGACATTTTTTTACTAATTCCTCTGTAATCAATTTTACCTTCCAAGTTGAATTAATATTGATATGGTACAGCTGAAAATTGCTTTCGATATTTTAAAAATGACTATTCTTTTGAGGGTGGTGATTTGTAAGTGTAACTCTTTATTGCTATTCATTTTATTTTTCAATGTTTTGCAGAGAGCATGGCAACATTAATTCCGTAACAGATGAAGGCAACGAATTGCTGAAAGAAGGTGTTAGAGTGAAAAATGTCCAAATGTAACTTTAAAAATAAAAGAAACCTGTCAACAATACTTTATTATTATGCTTTTCTTGAATTAATTTATAAGTTCAATTTCACTTATTAGTTTATTTTTTCATTAAATCTATTATTATATGCTTTTCCTAATTAAAATTTCTTAGAATAAATTTTAATGTTTTTCAAGGGAAAGAAAAAAAATTAGTTTTATTTTAAACAATATAAAATAAAATTTTTAAATTATCATCTGGGAAATAATATATATGAATTAGAGCTAATTTATTTACTCAGGTGAGAATTTTACAACGTTAAATAAAATTTAAATGAATGAATAAACTTTCTAATGGACAAACATTTGAGACATTTGATAGTAAATAAATAAAAATTGAATTCAACAAATATATAAAAAATATCAAATTTATTAAAAGCAAACTTTTCATCATATTTAATGGACAAAAAATGAGTCACTAAATATAGATAAAGAATTATTTCAGTAGCTAATTCTCATCTAATACATCTATAAATCATCCTAATATGCATCAGCACGCATGAATACATTCAAATTTCGTCCATTACACATCGAAAGCCGAAATCTCGTAAACGTATAATGGACGTAAAAACTGTTTTCACGAAATATCAGTGTCTAGTGGGTTAAAGATTAACCAACTAGAAGTATATACAATCAATGTATATCAATTTTATAATCAATAAAAGATTATAAAAGACAAGCTGTTTTATAATATTATAACTGGGATCAAATAGATGATGTAAGATTTTGGATACATAGATAGAGATCTTCAAAGAAAATGAATCTCTTCAATAAAGACAATATATTGATGTTTTCCGTACGAAGAACAAGTTGTTGTGTAGTGTTTCTAGATTTCTAAACACAATTCTTAGAGTAATAAACAGGCAATCAACCCTGATTTGTTCCGAAGTTATATGATATCTCGTACATATACATCAGAATATGAAATATCAGATGAGCCAAACTCTCTTATTACGTACCTAATGATTTACATCTTGTTTTCTTGAAATTTCCATTTTTTCACTATCTCTCAAAATTTAACAGAAATTTATCAATAGTTTTTGTTTTTAAAAACATGCAATTATTTTTTAAATGTTTTTATGATAAATTTTAATTAATTTTCTACTTTTGCTGAAACACAACATATGTAAATAAATATTGTATACAAAATCAAAGCAATATATATATATTTTTTATTAAGAGAAAATATAATAAGTAGTTTTAAATAATTAATGAAATTTGTGCCAAAAATTTACTGAATAATAATCAACGTTATTACGAATTTTTCGCTGTTTGAATTTAATGGTGCATTTTTCAGCTATATCAGAAAAAATCTTAGTTTTACCAGTTTCAAAAATATTCTTATTTTATATATGTATAAACATTTATATAATATATATTGTATATATAAGTATTGGGAAATGTTATATCTACTTGTATCGTACGTATATTTAAGCGTTTTCATATTGTTAAAAACACAACTTGAAAAAATTAACACATATTTTATTATATAGTAAGAAAAATTTCAAATATATTAAATTTTTCTATTTCATACACAGTGCAACTAGTTATTTATAAAATATACTAAAAGCAAAATTCCTGTTATTTTTCATGGAATAAGAAAATATTAAACATCGTTCGTTTACTTTATTTGAAACCCTTGAAAATATTTTAGCTCTAATATAAAAATATTTTGAAATTTATTATTATTTTTTTTATTTTATTTTTTTTTATTTATTTATTTATTTATTTATTTATTTTTTTTTTTTTGCTAAAATTACTTTTTTTCTAGGATATATTTTCAGCAATAAACTGAAAATTATAATTTTTTACTATTTCAACATAATTGCAATCATGATGAATTAGCTAATTTGAAGTTAAGTAGAAGGTAATAAATTTTTCATTATTTATCTCAATAATAATATCTAAGAATCTTAAAACTAAACAATCTTCATTTACAAGATAAGTTACTGCAATACTCTTTTCTGGGTTTTCAACAGCTGCCAACACAGATTAATGCTTAGAAATTTTGAAACATGAGTAAGTGAAGAGGTCTACATCTGAGTTGGAATTCTCTCATCTTTGCCACACTACACAGTGAAGGAATATTGAAATTTTTAACACGCATGATGTCCTGGAACCAGTGGAAGTTATACAGTGCATTAACATGCAGTATGTAATATGTAGCTCCCACGGGTCCTTGACTTTCCATGTATGAAATTACTCCTAAAATTTTTGTAGAAAAATTTGCTTGATTAAAGATGTGATCCTGGTCCTCAAAATCATAAAACATAATAAATTCATCTTAAAAAGTGACTTACAGCCAATTTGGCAACCGAATATTTAGGACTCTAACTTTCGCTTCGAGGATACGAGTCCCACCTCTGACTTGGGTAAATGTAGCGGTTCGGAATTCACTTAAAGGTATAGGTCCCAATCTACAGTCGTAAGTGAATTAAGCCTTAAGTAGTAGGTCTGTAATTGGCCCACGTGAGCAAAAAAGGACCATTGAGTGACAAACCGAATCATATTTTTTTTTCTAAATAACCGCATTTCTGCTTTAAAAGTTCCATAAAATTGAGAAACTTAAATGAATTGTCGCACTTTAGCTTGTAATTTATTTAAAAAACATAATATTAAATAAAAATACAAACAATAATTTGTATGCCATTCAGTACATCTTAAACTGTAACCTTAAAATAAATCAGTTTACTATAATATGAAATCATGAATATATTCAAATATAATTTATGACTTTTTTGATGAAAATTAGGAAATACTAAATTATTATTGAAAAAAAATGTATTTTGAAATACTAAATTATTATTGAAAAAAAAATATGCATTTTGAAATTATAACGTAATTTTGCTAAGTGTATTATTACTAAACAAACTAATTAATATCGCATTTTGAAAAAAATGAAGCAATAATTTTGTGTGATTATGAAAACCTCTTGGATCATGGTTTTTTGTGTTTGAGGCTAATTAAAAGAAGAGCTCACACAATGAATTTTAAATGGCGCATGTTAGATTAATATTTGCAATTTTTCTAGTTTTATGATTTTCTGCATATTAAGAGTTTTTATTTGTCTACTAAGTTCAATTATATACTGTATATTTGGCTATAAATATGAATTTACCTTCTGTGTAGATATTGTAATAAAGCATGAATGGTTTGATTATTTTGAAACAGAAATGCTCTTTAATATTGCATAAACTTATTTATATGCATTAATATGGATCAGTTTAAACATATTTGGGCGTAATACTTAAACAATATAAATATGTTAAGGTAAAATGTAACGTAAAAATATGTACTTTTTGAACTCAGTTTCAAACACTTTTCAAAAATATATTTGTGATTTTATTTATACCGTCTAATGAATACTTTCATAAAACGAAGATGCTGAATTGTTTGTGTGTAATCCATATTGTGTATAACATTCTGGAAGCATAATTAGTATGCATAATGGTGCGCATTTAGATGTTGAATAGTTAGAAACAGCGAAAACTATTGTCATTTTCCAAAATAAATATAAGCAGAATATGTAATTCTTCAGATAAAAATACAATATACTTTACCAAATGTTGACACAAAGTTGCTTAAAATGTTTATCAAGCTATACCTTGCGGTATCAGGAATGTCTCTAATGTTTTAAATGATTTTAAATATTTATAAATGTAAGCTTATTGTTGACATTCAATCTTCTCTTTCTTATGTTAGATAATTAATATACTTTTTTGGTAACTCTTTTAGTTGATGGAAGCTATTAAACACAGCCCACCGATTATAGTTTTAAACTATGCTAAAGTATCGAGATCGATAACGAAAGCTTTCAGCCTCTTTTCCACCTAACGCTATAACAGTGGAAAGATAATGAATCCAATGGAATTTCTAAAGTGCGTAGGTAACCTCAGCTTGAAAATCTTCAGCAGGACTAGGTATTGAATCAGTGACCTTCCGAATCCGAAAAATGAAGTCTTTATTCACTAAGTTTTAGATAATAGCTAACCTTTATATTGCTGACACATTGTCTGTTTGATATACATTTCCAGCTGCCAATTTTGCAAACTTAAAAGCCGTTAAACATAGCAATACCTCTCGTAATTTTGAACCATGATCAAATGACGAGGTTGACACCTAAAAAACAAGGTCTTTTTTACGCCTCACTAGACCATTAAAAGGACAGAGCGATTGGGACATATTTTAAGTTCTCCAGTCGCTGTTGGTGGATACGACGGATCTTTGGTTTAGATAAAGAACTCATAACCTGCCGGTCACGAACACAGTTAAAACCAGGCCCCACTGAGGCCTGTAATGACCAATTTGAAGCAGAAAATATAATACATGTATATAGAAGTTGTTTCCAGTAGAAAAGAGAAAAATCAATGCTGGATGAAATAAATTTCTTCCGAGCAATTGTTAATTTTCTCACAAAAAATTTCCAACCTTGTCTTTAATGCTGAAAATAAAGCACTGTTCTACTTAATGCAAAAATTGGTATAGCAAATTCATTTTTCCTTCACATTCAATTAAATTTTGGAGTTCAAGTTAAACACAGAAACATTTTACTGTCAACTGACTGAAAAATTTTGGAATGAAATTGCTCTGCATTTACAATAATTGTTAAATGAAAAAAAGTGTTCACACTTTTATCAAAAACGTATACTGAATTTTTTTTTATATGTATTTGCGGAAATGTAACATTCTCAAGGGAGAAGACTTACAGAACTTTTTTTATTAGATTTTTATATTTGCAGAGGATGAGGTGTGTATTTTGTTATTGTAGAAAAAAAATCTACTTACATTTGGGAATTTAAATACTTAAATATCAAAATCTGTAAACAGTATGAACATTAATATTCTTTAAAATAAAGATATTAGATAGCGTAATAGGCAAAGGTGTCACTTTCACGTATTTGATCTAGAAAGACTGCTGAGTGCACCAATCCTTCATTATTCTAGTCATTGTATTGAGTGGACCTAAGGAACTTTGGAGCTTCCTAAGATTAATTGTTCTTCAGATGATGCTACATCATGTAGAAAAAAGAGTGCTAGCTCATATATCTGCGTCATCATTCAGACCGTGTTACTGATTGACGTGCTGTTAGCTGCATTTAGTTGTTTTGGTGGATAAAAAAAAGTAACCAAAAATGTGATGCAATAACTCAATCTAATCATTAGACATATATTTTTTTTTAAATTTGAGTTTGGGCACTTAGAAATAATGGTCTCTAAATTTATCTTATTAAATAAAAGCCTTGTTCAGTGTAGCCACTGAATTCAGAATGCTTGTTCAATGTAAAACTGCGAACTTCTTGTTCTGTGTAGTTAGCAAATGAATTGAAATCGGCTCCATGGAATGGAATGCAACTTGTATCAGGATATTAATCTCTCGCTAATTTGAAACATAGACTGTATAGAATTTTGATTGCAGCATTTGTAACTGTTTTAAACGGTCATAAATGCTAGTTTAAACTCACTGTTGAGTTTCTTACCTCGCAACGCAGATTGTTCCCGAAATCTAAAACCTTCAAGAACAGAGACGTGATGTTCTTTCCCCCTTTTAAAATTCTCTTATTTACTTAACTGGTGAGAAAAGCGGAAAATATGTAGGGCAAAGGATCCCTTTTTTTCTACATTACCACAGTGAATTTATTATGAAAACACAAAGATTTTAACTTTTTTGATTTTTGAAAATGCATTATTTTTAAGGATTGCAGCTAATGTGTTTGCGGATTTCCCAATATGTCGCCGATCAAAAATAGATTGGAATTTGGATGTAAGAATTGCCTATCTCAATACTTAATAAGATCTAAAGGAACTTTTCCTAAAGTGAATCTTCATATCTAAAGTTAATATTTAAAAAATTCTATCTCATTTGATTTGTCTTTAGGTAATCTTTCGTAAGATCACATTTCGAAGTGCAGAACAGCGATTTGAGTAAGTAAGGTTGAGTAATAGTTAAAATTATCCTTAAAAAGTTTGGAATTAAATCATTGATTAACTTGACCTTCTAATTAATTTAAAAAAGCAGTATAAAGTGCAGAGAAATTAACCTGACTAAATATGAAATCATAAATAATAAGAAATGTATATGTACATATAGAATAAAGCTCTTTTCCTCGAATGTTTGAATCCCCTTCCATTTAAGAAAAAAAATTACTAGAATAAATGCATTAAATTTTAATTGTTGGAAGTTGAGAGTAATTTGCATAGTCTGATGCAATTCTTTTTAGTTTATAAATTCTATCTATACTGTTGTTATGTTATTTCACAATCATAGAAAGATCATTTTTAGTCTCCTTTCTTCTATGCGATCTGATAGTTGCTCTGATCTTCAGTAATTTATCTGTCATGTTTCCAGTGGTTCGGAATCCACTTAAAAAACTGTAAGTCCTCATCCAATTAGCTCTCCAAAGCAAAAAAATTGACCGTAGAATGTTAAACTTAACCATGAAAAGATTTCTCAGCTGCAACTTCTGAACTTTTTTTTTGTTACAATGTCTTTCAGAAGCAATTTTAGTCTATTTTAACTTGGTTAGAATGTTTTTATGTTATATTTGTGATAACATTTCGATAAAATTTTCCTTTTTTGTATGTGGTACGAGTTAAATTTTTGTAAACTTTCAAAGTTATCAAGCAGAGAACGAGATGAAGCATTGTCACAAAGAATTTATTTATTTTTGTTTCTGGAAAATGAAATGACTGATTATTTATGAACGTCATGGCAATTATTTCTACAGTTGACGTCTCTTTCAATTTACTTTAATAAAAATGGTAAAATAGTTTTCTATACATAACTTAGCAAAATTTTGTGAAATTGAAAAATTATATGATCATTTATCTATATTATTTGTTACCAGCTTTACATCTCAAATGGGGCTCAGCTAACTGCCGAATACAATATAGGTCAAATTACACGAGTCAATAGTGTTTGTTACTGTCCCTCTTATTTTACGAAAAGGAGCATCTACTGGGATCCTGAGTTGTTAATAATGTGTAGAAATACAACACTATAGTGCCTGTTATTCATTTCACCGTCATTCATCTACTTGGCATAGATTTTTACAAGGAAAGTACGTGAAAAACCCATGAGTCATGCAGTTATGGAGATATTCATTTCGATTAAAATCTATCTTCTGTGAAAGTCTTACATCAGCAGCTTTTTTTGTTTATGAAACACACACGTAATCATGAAAGTGATGCTTCACAATCTTCAGAAAAAATTATATATATTTCTTACTGGATCACATGTCTCCCACTACATTCAAGAGAACTAACAATCAAGCTATGTGAGTAGTCATAATGTTTTCACTCTTCTGTGCATATACAGGGTGTTCCAGAAGGTCATGTCCAAACGGCACACATGGTTGTCTCAGGTCATGAGAAAGCAGAATTACATTGGAAAGGTGGGTCAAAAACGTGATCATAATCCGCTAGTGGGCCATAAGCGCTGGCAGAGACAAGCGTGGGCAATCGCATCATTCGAAGCTCGGACGTGGCAGAGAACGGATGAATCAGTAAAGCAATGTAGAATAGGCAGACATGCATTACGTGTATGGGTATTGATGACTGACTGTAGATGGCAATGGGCGAGCAGTGGTACGCATGTATCGACAATGGTTCCCGAATCGACGTGTACCCGACCATAGATTGTTAAGACAATTACATCACCGATTGCAGGAGGCAGGATCGTTCAGAATCAGCAGCCACATTCGTCGGCAACGTACGACAAGGACATCGAACATTGAAAACACTGTATTAGACACAATTACACGGTGTCCGTGTACAAGTATCCACGTTGAGGAATGCGACCAAGCTGTTGATTGCTCCTCCCTTATGTGAATACTGCTGGAAGATCACCAACATCCATACCACATAGAATGGGTGCAGGCGCTAAGCGATGCAGATTATCCCCAACGTGTGATATTCGCAAGATGGTATTTACAGGCAAAGATCACAGAACCACAATTTTTATCACGGATACTGTTCATCGATGAAACTATTTTTTCCCGGAATGGTGTCCTCAACCAGCATGTGTGGTCGAGTGTAAATCCCTATGTCACACGGTCTCACAACCACCTACACCGTTTTACCTGACATTCTAAATGGTCCATACTTAATGCCTGGAAGCCTCGACGTTATTTCGCAAGCCCTTTTTTGTAAGAAGTGTTGCCCACATTGTAAGTGGATGTTCCCGCAACACGTGCTTCCAGCATGATGAGGCTCCCACATATTTCCACAGGAATGTACGCAGTTCCTGGACTTGACGTTTCCAAACCGCTAGATTGGTAGTGGCTGCCCTGTGGCATAGGCACCGCGATCTCCGGATCTAACCCCTCTGGATTTCTACCTCTGGGGATATCTGAAGTTTTGGTGTACGAGACAACCATTTCATCGGACATGGATCTCATGGCACGTATCGTTGAAGTGGCGGCGCGTGTCCGGGAAACTCCTGACCAATTCGAACTAGTTGGCAATTCCATCGGCGCCTATATGAAGCCATGCATCTCAGTTGATGGGGCAATTTTGAGCACTTACTATGAGTTGTAGCCTTTATCAGTTCTATTTGGTACTGTTTTGTTGTAAAATAATGAATTTTTACACCGTTTGTTATCTTTTATTTGCGTGGCTGTCACGATGCATTTTCAGTGTCGAGTTTCTGACCCCCCTTTCCTATGCAATTCTGCTTCCTTATGATCTGACATAACCATGTGTGCCGTTTGGACATGACCTTTTGGGACACCCTGTATATATCAGTGTATATCTTCAGTGTATATACATGTATATGACAGATTAGTTGATGATCATGAACTAGTTTTACTGTTATATGAAAAATTATTGTAAGTAAAAAAAAGGAAACTAATAAAGATAAAAAAATTTCAGATCAAGTCAATCTTTTATTTCAAAGTTTGAACTTTACAAAGCGGACTGTCACTAGTAGTGACTTAAATCAATAATGTTTTTGAGAATGACGAATCGGGATGGATATTGAGAATTTGAATGATGTCATATACTATTTTTTACCAAATTATTTTCAGTTTTTGAGCTAAATTGTTATCATTTCGTCACAGTTGCAACCACCTTTCCAAAATACTCCAAATGTGCTTTATAAGAGAGAGCTCTGGAGAACCAGGTATCTATATAAATAGTCAGAACACTTAATGTCAATTCATAACAATACATGTTATTTGTGTTCCAGAATTATCTTTTTGAAAGATAAGTCATGTCGTATGAAAAAAAGAATATTGACACAATCGGTAGTAAAACTCTACTGCTCTGTAAGTGTAGCAAAAATGATTACCAAAGAGTTTCAGCTATTAAACGAGATTGAATTATAGATCTTATGCCTTATTATGGTCATGTCTGGTTTACAATAGTTACGTGATCTTCTCACTGCATCAAACGTCTATCTATAAGTCTACAATGAACCTTTGATTCAACCAAGTACTTCAGTAGTTGGACTTGATGGTATAAAAACTTAAGAAGTAATTGGCATAACACGATGGCGTAATCATAAACTTCGTGGTCTCCGTTGTTTGCCAATAGCTGATAAATGCAAATCCAGTGTTGTTATAGGTATTCTGACATCAGTTTATTTTCTTGTTATACTGGGGTTCTAGGTAAACCACTGCCATCTTAACATTAACATTTGCCAAATCTTTTCACCATCGTTTATTTGTAGCATCGTTGATACTTATATGTAAAATGATTTTTCATACAATCAACCTATTTCATTCCGATACCCCAGTCTCTTTCAAACTTTGGCATATGTAAGTAATGTTTACATTCATAAAAGTCTAGTTATTGAGTCAAAAGTCTAGTTAAAAGTCAGTCAACATAAGATATTCAAAATCGAAATGTACCATTAAATTTAGAATGACTTCTCATATAGATTTGTTGAAAGTATTGGAGATACTGCTATTTATTTTTATTTATTTGGTACATTTTATTATTTGCATTTTTTTGATAAATGACTTCATATAAAAAACTATATTAGAATCAGACAACTTCCTTCTAAACGCGCTTATTTCATGTTAATGAGTATATA